>VDFB02322093.1:71068-312280 GCA_007258455.2 Sequoia sempervirens
TTTTAAGCAATGATTATACCAATGTTCTACAAGTTTCGAGAACAAGGAGACAAGGAGACGCTACGACAAAAGGTAGACAACAACAATTTACCTATTTTTGGGAACAAGCAATTAATTGCTCTTAAAATATGATGCAAGGTTACACTTCCCATCCCCCCTTTCCCTGCATCCTTGTCCCCTTTAGTGTTTCTAGTACATGGGAATGGCAAGAAATCTCATGTTATTACCCCCCTATCGTCCAAAATTTGGAGGACACGTCCCCAAAACATCAAAATAAAACAAGATGTCTCCATGGACATAGGATTTTTTTTTTAAATAGTAAAAATTAAAAAAAAAATACAAAAAGGGGCATGGGGGACCCACAAAGCCCTCCACTCTCCATATCAAACCCTAAATTCTCTCTATAACTAGCCCATACTCCCGTTTGCAACACTCGTTTTCTTTGCAACTACAACCAATGTGTAGCTATGGAGAAGGAAAAAAAGGAAAAATTCAGCATTTGTCATTGTTGCGTGACCAATCATTGCCAAGTAAGTCACAATCACCCCTTTTTTTCTATTTCTTTTTTAAGTTTTGTCAAAAATCTTAGGCCTTTCTTTTTGCTGCTATTATTTTAGGTTGTTATTCCATTTCTCTTTAAAAATTAAAATGAGCAACGTGTCCCTTGAGTGATCAGTGTGATAGGGAAGAAGTGAATGTCAATTAAGTGTTGGAGGTTCCTCTAAGAATGCAAGCCCTGCAGGAAAATAACATCCTTCACCCATTGTCAAGGCTTATGTAAAAGGAAACTTCATATACAGAAAACCCCTATTACAATATGTGACTTTTTGGACAAAGCCAAGTCCAAAAATTCAAGGTGAAGCAAACATTGTTTAAGCTATTAATGCAAAACTGATTTCCATGTTAGTTATAGCAGGGTTGGTGACCATTTACTAGATGTGACTAGACATGCAGTTAGGGTTTGCGGAAATATAACATTAGAAGAGAGGATTGAAATGGCTAGGTTGATCAAGAAGAGTTAGGCAAGAGTTAGAAGTGTAGCTCTCTAAAAAAGGTGATAGATCAGTCCAATTCATTGTCTACTACTAGGATAGGTGTTGTGAAGAAAGAGTGTTCTAGTAGAGGGAAAAGTAAGGCCACAAATGATGACAAAAATAGTGTTTTAGGGTTGTTGAAATACAAGTACATTGCAATGTCCCCACTCTCGGTATGACATCATGGTGGCACGATTCTAACTCATCCAACATTCCCGTGGGTTAGAAGGCATAAAAAGGGGATGAATTTTGGCAATAGGGAACAAATTTTGGTAGTGTATGAGAATTAAGAGAATGTTAACCTTAAGCCAAGCAAAGCATAATGCTAATCTTCTTCCCACTTGCTGGTCAAAGCACACAAGGAGGTGAAAGCAAGCAAGGAGGTCTACTTGTTGGTCAAAGCAAGCAAGAAGGTCTATGTTGAGTCAAAGTAGGCAAGGAGGTCTATTTGCCACACCAAGCAAACAAGGAGGACAAGCAAGCAAGGAGGTGAGTCGACCTCATCCAATCTGATCAGATTCTAGAAGCTTCCCCTTCCTATGGCGGTTTAGGTGACTTAAGGGAGAAGCTACCATAAATTAATATTTTAAGACCAAGTCTGATCTCCTCCTTGGGGCGGTTGTAGGAAGCTTCCAAGATATATTTTATAATCCCCAAAAAGGAAAAAAGACAAAAAAGCAATCAGATTTTTCTAGAAAACCTTGGGGGAAACTTAGCCTAGAAGAAAGTGAATATTTTAAAGGAGAAAATCTGATCTTCTTGGGGGAGGACCTGGGCTAGTGCCTTAGCCTTGAAGCAAGGTAAATATTTTAATTAAAATATTTGATTCAACCCTAGGGCAGCCTTGCCTTAAGGTCTTATTTAAAGGAGGCTTGGGTAATAAGAAAGACATGTTATTTTGGTGATTCTAACTTGTTTGCTGAGAGAGATCTCTTGACTGAAAGTGGATTCAATCAATTCAAGGTGCTGCTCCCTTGAATTATGTGGTTTGGTGTTGCTCCCATTCCACCTTGTGAGGTGATTTCAGACAAAAACTCATCACTGAGCTTAACCAGATTGCTTCAGCACAGCTCTAGTTACAGTTTGAGACTTTGATTTGTGGAAGAGGAGATTTCAAGAAGATTGTTTGACATAGAAGGGCATTTTGGGCGATTTCTACCTTCAAACATAGTCAGATTTTCATTACAGCAAACTTCAAGTTGACTTCATCACCATATTTGTGGAGATTTTGGGCGACTACAACCTCCAGTAGGCTGCAACAGCGTATTTCCAGTTATTTCCAGCTAGGTTTATCATTCCACACACTTAGCTCATTCTCCTTCCTAGCAGCTAGGGTTTTATCTAGTGCTTTGGGCACAAACTGGGTATCATTGAAGGTCTGGAACTTAAAATCAGACCTAACAGATTGTAATATTCAGTATTTACTGTTGTAACCAGCTTCTAGTCAAATAAAAGAGGATAAGCTATCTTGCTGGGTATGTTCTTCTTGTTTATATTCATCTTGTTGTTTGCATAAAATCTATATTCAAGCTCATTTTCTGTCATTTATGCTTTCAATCTACATGATATAATAAGTCCTTGTTGAAGGCATAAGTTAAAGACAAGTCTGAAACTTTCAGACCAGCAAATAGAAAGAAAGAGATTTCAGTTAGAACCTGTAAAGGTTCTTACATACATGAGGAGGTTGATGATAGTGTAGCCAAATTCTTTTATGCGCATGCCATCTCATTTTTTAGGCACATTCTCCATACTTAAGGAAAAGATGAAAAGAACAAACACAATTAGATCTTCATATGTCCCCTGGAGAACATAGATCATATAACACCCTCATTGACAAATAATATTTGATAGTGAACTTGTTGATGGAAGACATTAGACAAATGTGGATAAGGACAGGTGCTCCATTATCATGGATGGGTGGACTAATATTAGACATTGGCCACTCATTAATATTATTATTTAATGTTCAATTGGCTCATCTTTCTTGAAGTTGTTGATTGCTGAAGGGAGCGCAAAGATGTAAACTTCTAATTTCAAATTTTGAGGGAGGCAATAGAGGAGTTTGAGACTTTGAATGTTGCGTAAGTTATGACTGCTTCAGCCCCTATTTGTAAAGTAGTTGGTCTGCTGGTGGAGAATGCATACAAACCAATGTTTCTCCAAGTTTATAGGACGAGGGGGAAAGGGGATGCAAGGAAGGGATTTTGGGATAGTAAAAATATTTCAAACTTTTGGGGAAGGCCACACACACACACACACACACACACACACACACACACATACATACATACATACATACATACATACATATATATATAGATATATATATATATATATATATATATATATATATAGAGAGAGAGAGAGAGAGAATGTTGTGCAAGTTATGACTACTTCATCCCTCTATAAATTAGCTGGTATGATGCTAGAGAGTGCATAACTACTAGTGGTTCTCCAAGTTTTTGGGATAGAGAGATGCGCGGATGCACAAACGAGTATCCAAGAATGGCAAAAAATTTCCAAAATTTTGATGACAGCTATACACATACCATAATTTATGAAAAATATACAAAATTGAATTATGTTACCATTGCTACTTTGTATGCAATAAACGATCTGCAATCCTCAATATGTTGTTGTGTTACCTTTATCCACAATCTTATCACCATAAGCCATGTTGTATGCCCCACTTAGGTCAATAATATTGTTTGTCCTTCTCTTTGCTAGTTGCAAACTTTCAATATTTTCATAATTGTCTTCATGGAAAGATGTCTCATCACTTCTATAATGTCCATACCTTCACTATCTAAAACAACCATTTATACAATCATTTCCATGTCAAGGGCAACCCCCACATCTCATAAAACTATTTAGGCTTTTTTTCTTAGAGTGTTTTCTTCATTTTGAAAAATCATCAAAACACCCCTAGGATGTTGAGGATGCCATAGCACCCCTCTCTAGAGGATGTTCCTAGGAGACGTCTCCTATGGTAAGGGGGTGTCCCTAGGAGGTCTCGAAATTTTCAAGAAAAAAAGACACGAGGTGGGGATGTTTTGTCCCTATCCCTATCCCCCATCCCTAATCAAAAAAGGGAAAAGCATTGAGACAAACACATTTTTGGACCCCGTATTGTGTTCATTTGCTAAATAACACATTGAAAGACAATGGAAAGATAGCTTAGATGAAGATGGCAATGGCCAAATCTAGAGACTGGAATGTTTGTATGCAACCACCAAACATCACTTGCTCTCTTCAATACTTTTTCAAGGAAGGAATTCCTCAAACCAATGGAGACTAGGTATGTTAGCTATTCCTTTTTGTTGGAGAGACACTAAAGGTGCAAGAAGCTTTACAATCAACAGTGGTTTGTGAAGAGTGGAAAAAGTGGGCTAAGAACAAGTCAAAAAAAGGAAAGAAGGTGAGGCAAAAGGTCCTTGATGATGTTGGGTGGTTCATTAGGTAAGAAATTAAAAATGTTTGTAATTTTTTCAGTTTTTTAATTTTGTGTTTTAAGTTATTTTTATTTTTATATTTACTATTCATTTTAATTTCAAGAAATTTTAGCATTCACTTTTAATTTTATTTTTTAAAATTTTGATTGAAAATAAATTTGCTCTATCATCTTACCAATTGCTTCTATAATTACATATGTTGATACAAAATTTCCTAGATTCATAGAGATTTACAAGGCAGTTGACAACATGTTTGACCATGTGAAGCAAGCAATTTGTTACAAGGACCCTTGATTGAAATTTTTCAAGCATAATAGGACTATTTTGGCACAAAGGTAGAACAAATGAACCCATGTTCCTAACCCCAAGTGCTATGCACCTAAAACAAAGTTTCTCCTACAAATGATGAGGTAAGGGAAAGATTTACAAAGGCCCTTGGGAAGATGGTCAACATTGAGGATGCATCTACATTTTGAAAGCATTGGATTGCATTTATCAATCTTCAAGATCCAACATTCAACAAACTAAAGACTAGGGAAAATGGGGCTACTCTAGCTCAAAAAAACTTTATTGGATGTTGCAAATGGCATAGGATGGATACTATAGATTTGAGGATACTTTCCACTTTTTACTCTAATTGAAATTGCAACACAAAGGAGAGCTAGAGGCTCCAACACACCAATTAATCAATCATCTTCAACACTATAATAATGATTACATTACAATGGCTTTACAAAACCCTCCAACTTCTATCTACCCAACAACTAACTGATAGCTAACATCTTAACTATTAACTAATCTCTAGTTAATAAATTAACATCAACATGTTAATTTATTATTTATTACATTATTTTATGTCATGCACTAATTAATTCCTAACACCCCGCTTAAGTGCTAACATAGGAAATTTATCCTGATGTTGCATCAACGATTGGCTTTGGTCAATCGTCACCTCCATCTTTTGAGTTGCCGATGAGATTCGTCTATTTCAAATTTTCCATTGACATTCACATGTTTGGCTCGCCATAGCTGAAAGCTACTCAACATTTTGATAGCAATCAAGTGGTGGACCATATATCAATTATGTGTAACCAAACATAGATAGCAAACTTGTATCCAATATGAGAACTTAACTACCTCATCTCAATCTTGTGTGGACATCTCTACAGAACATTTGGTGAATTAAATCCTTTGCAAAATGTGAAATTGTGAGCCATGGCTCATTTGAAAAGTGCAATCTCTCATACTAAACTGCCTCAAATATTTGTAGCTGCATATCTTTGCTAAAGGGAGGAATCCCGTTGAGCATTACATAGAGAATAACCACTATACTCCAAATATCCACTTTCTTGATGCAACACAAAAAACCAATCTCCCAATGTGACCAAATCCATTGATTACAATCTTAGTCTTCTCCTTTCTACAAGATTGTTCAACTTTGGGAGGTATTTCTATAGCAGTAGCTTTAATTGATTGCAATGGTCTAGCATTGTAAGCATGAAATCTACCCAATCTGCATTGTAGATTCAAAGAAGTCACTTCCACTAGACATTTTAAAGCTTCCTTTTTTGCAAACTACCTTTGAAAAACATTCAAATTCAACTGGATGACAAATTTCAGCAAGTGATCTCATTATCATCATAGTTGTGGCCACCATGGCAATCTAACCAGAAGAAAACAACCTTGACACACAAGACAAATTCACAAACTTCAGCATCTTTTATCCGCAATAAACAACTACCTTTCAATGAGAAAGCCATAGGCTCAAATAACTAAATCTAACAGCCACACAAATATTTCCCTTAGCATCAGATGTGAATCACTTTGGATGTTTAAACTCAGCTTTTGTGATGTCCTCGTCTCCAAATCTTGGCACTCCATTTCCAAAACCAGAAAATAGTTCAACTATACTATTTGACCATACACGATCGATTGTGCAAGGAACTTGGATGTGGTAAAGAAGAATCCATAGGTTCATTCCAAAGGGTTTCATAGGCTATTACAAATGCTCCTCAAAAAACTTTCAGAAACTAACAAAGATTTATGCAACTATGAATGTGCAACTTTTAATCTCTATAATTTTTGTAATGAAAAAACCTGAGAAAAAAATGGAATGGAAAACAATGAGAAGAGTGAACAAGATGGAGAGAGGAGAGAATGTACATGAATGATGTATGTAACAGATTTGCACATGGTCTTCACTATGTCGCCATTGTAATCACCACTTTGAAACAAAAACAACTGAATGAAAGGAGACCAAAGAGGTCCAAGATACTTGCTTTGATACCAAATTGATGTTGCGACACAAAGGAGCAGCAAAGGCTCTAACACACCAATTAATCAGTCATCTTCAACACTCTAATAATGATTACATTACAATGGTTTTATAAAGCCTTCCAACTTCTAACTATCCAACAACTAATTTCTCAACTAATAACTAATCTTTAATTAATAAATTAACATCAACATGTTAATTTATTATTTATTACATTATTTTATGTCATGCACTAATTTAATTCCTAACAACTCTTACAAGTAGCTAGTTCCTTAGCTCCATGGGAAATTGGTTCATGTATAACTTCATCCATTTGATCAAGAGGAACAAGCTTACATCTAGACAAACAGAGAAGATTAAATTCATAATGCCTTATGACTTCAAGATCTATCGACTCCAACCATATGTTGGAATGCTAAACCTATAAGTGCTAAAGAAATTGAAGAAGAGGTTTTGTTGTAGCAAGTATTGGTTGGGATCCCAATGAATAACTTACAATTTGATAGAGAGTGACCAGAATAAAAGGCTGATTTTGATATTGATGGCCCAAATAAGGCACATCAATAGGAGGTCTAACTATCATTTATTTTTATATTATAATCTAATTGTTTGCCAATTTTTGGATATTTTGTAGACTTTAGACCTTTTGTTATTATATATTTCGAATTTGTAATGAAAACAATGAAATTTTATAGTGATGCTATACTAGATCAATAAACATTGAACATTGACTCTTAAATTTGATGTGTTATGTGAATGTCTAAACTTAAATCCAAATTCCTTGATACCTAAACCTGTAAAATTAAATTATGTGTTTGTGTATTTTACACTACCAACCCCAAAAAATGGTCTCTCCCAAACTAGCGTCTCTGAAATGCATCCTACCATACCTAGTCATCCCTCTCATAAAAGGCTTGGAACATAAAAAATTATTTATTTTTTAAAATACAAATAAAAAAAAACTTAAACAAACTAAAAGAAGCTAAATTTTTAAAAAGTACATATAATTTATTGAATTTGCAATGGCAATCCATTGATCCAATAATCCACTTGATAATCATAATATGCTTTTCATCTCATCAAAGTGACTATTTCTTTGTCGCTAGGGCCACTTTCACATTTCACAATCAATTCCCCAATTCTACAATGAACCCTTGCATTTAATAGAATCATAGCACTAGTAGTGCCACCAATCTTGTTTGACTACGATTAAATTCAACCAATATTTTGAATCCAAAAATTGAAAGCTCTCAAAGGATGCGTCAAAGATAAAGTATGCATATGACTCTAGGTATGCACTCAACCAAATTAGGCTTTGTGGACGAAACATTCTCAGCTCTTGCATAACAATTATTTAAATTTTAAATACCACCCATTTAGTTTTTTAGAACAAACAAGGTTTTAGGGAAATCTCAACATTCGTAGGATGGTCAAGGGACTCTAAGGATATCATGGCATACCCTTAGCCTTCCAAATTGGGGGAGCATTCTCAAAACCATCCCCCAAATTGAGGGGGCATCCCCTTGGTCTAAAGATTTTTTGGTCATGGCAAGGACATTTCATCCCCATCCCTAAGCAATGCCACCAATCTTATTTAACACGACTAAATTTAACCAATTTTTTGAATATGTTGAAACTCAATTTGAGAAATCTTAATTATGGCTTTTGTGTTGTGCCTCTATCAAGCCTCATACTATATGTTCATTTAATTTGCTATTTTCCATGCCTTTTGACTCATGTTTGTTGCCTAGGTTGAAGTGATTTTGCCAAAGAATGATTCAATAAGATCAAGTGTGTTCATGAGGAGAAAATCTAGCAATAAAATTATCTTTCCTATGTGAAATTTTATCCTCTCTAATCTTGGCTAAGCATAGTCATATGTCGCTTAAGTGATGTTGTTTTTTCTCTTTTGGAGAGATGACCAATCACCAATGTATATGTATCAGCTGACCAGCTATATGCTTGATGGTGTCATGTGTTACCAGCCCCTAAGATCCAAACTGTGTAAGACCATTTTCTCTTCCAAAATCCTGTGGACTAGCAATTGTTGATTACAAGTCTAAATCTAGTTCACTTAAGGATAGCAACAAAAGGTTATGGTGAGCACCTTTGTATTTCTCCATTTTAACCTCAATCGTTGATCTTACATTAATCAACCCAAATTGTCAAATCTGGCTGAAACTTAACAAATTTCAATGATATAGTTAAAAGACTATAGTATTAAGCTTGGCTTACTTTTCATTGAGCCAAGCATTTCTTCAAAAGGATTTGAGTCAACCAAGACCATTGATTTCGCCTAAGATTGCATATGGCTCATTGATATTGGGTCAATATTTTATATCTTAAAGTTCTGAAGGATTCTGATGCAACCAACATATCCAAATCTTGTGCACTTAGGTAAAATGCCAAATGCAGTCTATCCATTTTACCCCTAATCATTCATCTTGCATTGATCAACATAGGTCATCAAATCTAGTTACTATGTTTTAACCCTTGTTGATCTTAGTCTTAGTCAGCATAAACCATTGATCAAAGCAAGAAATTCAAAAGTTTTAAGTGACAACGTAGAGTTCCAAATTTCAAGTGACAAGTATCAAAGCACATGGCTCACCAAGAACATCTTTCTAGTTACAAATTTGATTCAATAGATGATCTAAATTCTAAGTAGCTTAGTTCACAAATGAAATTTGATTCGATTTGACCAAAGTATTGATTACTCGATTGATAAATTTTGAGAAATTTGTAGAGGCATTTATGATTTGGGCATTGATTTGCTGCTCAAGGAGATGGTAGCTAAGGAAGTAAATGCGAAGCAAGCAGTGACCATAGGTTTGTGGAAATTGAAGCAATTAGAACTTGAGTATGATTGGTAAATCTAGGCCAAGTTGTAGGAATTTGTCATTATTTTAAGGTTACTATGTATTGAGTCCTTCGGCATCTTTTATATTCAAAGCTTGTTGCGACAAATTTAATGAATTGATTTTATAATTCAGTAAGGTACAAATTTGGGAAGAGATAAGATCATATCTAATAGGGGCTCGAGTGCAATTAGATCTTTCTATTGCCATTAAGCTTAACAAAATTGCATGCCTATAACAAACTTTGTTCCCTTTCCTTGTCATGTTGGATATGCAATAGATCGAGACAAATGTCAACTACATAGTAGATCTACGGTAAAATAGTTGGTTATATATATACTAGTTTTCTCTCAAAATAAGGGACCTTTTAACCAACTTCTAGATTGCTCTTAACATTTGGAACATAGGCCAAATTTGTATAGGATTCCCTCTAGTCAGTAGAGTCTCTGGTGTCAAATGTTGTGTGTCAAGTTTGATGTTTTTGTGTCATTCATTGTTTTGTAAGATCTAGAAAAGATATCGTCAAGCAGAAACCATCTCCATGATCAAGATGACTCCATGACTAGCCGAGAATTTCAAGGGATAATGAGTATATTTAGGGTTACATTTGCTAATATATTGTTGTTCTTGATTAGTTAACTATCATGGTAGTTGTAAAATCTTTTCAAAGTCTTTGAAAATCCCTTTCAAAATAGCATATGAGATTTCTTTGATTAGTTATGGATGCTTAAAAAATGTTTGGTTATGTGAAGTTTCTTGTGATGAACCCTGCTGGCTCTCAGCTCAAACCCCCAATTTTTCTTAAGTCTTTTAGTGTTATTTAATTTTTAAGAGAAAGTTTGATAGACAGAAGAGATGGGGCGCACAGCATAAATGCATATAAAATGTAAATCTGAGTTATTTCAGGCGAATTGACAATACAGAAGATAATAAATATGCTCAACAATGGATTTAGAACTCATAAACATACCCGGAAGTGTCCAGATTATTTATTTAAGAAAGTAGTCCAGTTTGCCAACCAAGATGGTGAAAAACTGACCAAATCTGGTGTAGAAAGCTACGGAATGCGAAATCCAGCCTAAAAACGGTGGCAGATGAAGAATACAAGCCAAATGCCTAAAATGATGAAGAGAAACCCTCAGAAAAGAAGGCGTTTCTCCAAGAAATGCCCAAACGCCTTAGTACAAGAGCCACGCACTTCACTGCAAACAACCTGAATTCTCACTTAGAAGGTACGGCCAAGAAGTATGATGTCTGCCATATGAAATGAAGGCGCCATCTTCCAAAACCCTCTGAAACTGATGAAGAAATCCAATAGGAAACACAGCTCAAGCCCAGTAGAACCTCTGTATGAAGCTCTCACAAATTGCACAAATTCAGCTGATCTCTCACAGCCTCAAAAGTGCTCAACACTGAAGAGTTATCGTTCTTCAATGGAAAAATAGTTCAAACCCTGATCACAGGAGAATGCACAGGAAATAGCACAAGGCAAAGTTGAAATTGTCAAAAGATGAGTTTCTCATTGCCAGAAATGCCCTTTTATGCAAAGGCACGAATTCCAAGAAAATACGCCACTTTTGGATATTAAAATCTTTTAAATAATATTTAATTCATTTCAATAGTATATGAATTAAATACTTGGGCGCACTTTATCCATTTAAGTGATTAAAATATTAAATCACTTTTTAGAGAATATTTAAGTGATATAAAAAAATATAAAGTCAATTTGACTTTATAATTAAATATTAAATCAATTAATATTTAAATCACTTAAAAACCCATAACTCACTCAAAACACCATATAATCATGTGCTGTCAGAAGCTGTCGACTCCTGCACTGCCAATGCCTGCTGTGAACCAGTCACTGGGCTCTAAAAACCAGAACGAACTCTCCAAAAAGTACCACTGACCCTCTAACCAATCCAGTTAGCCCACAAGGGTCCAAGAAATAGACTAACCATCGCAAAACAAGATCACGTTGAAAAAGGGGACATTACAGTCCGCCCTCCCTGAAATTGCTTGTCCTCAAGCAATCTCAATAACAACGAATACACCACTCCGCCAGGATCCCAACGGTAGTGTCATGAAATGTCCCAACTGTCATCAACTGTCTCTTGTAACTCCCAAATCTGATCAGCTGGATCATCATGATGTACCCTGTCAATCTCAACACCATCTGTCACAGGAGAGAGGAACTCATAAGAAAGCAAGTCAAACTGCTGACAACACCTGCTCCCTAAAACTGCACGAGATATGCTATCATCCAACATGTCTAACACGTGCATTCCAGAATTGTGCATCCGAAACAGGTCATGTACATGATGACTGAAAGTGAGACTGTGTAGACTCCTGACCATGTACACACTGGGAATCTCCTCAACGAGCTCTGTCTGAAATCTCGATGCACTGACGGAAACTCCGATACTATGATCAAAGCTTACCCCTAAATCAGGGTCAAGAGTAGAATCAGTATCCACCTCAAAGAGCGGATTATCACAAGAAGATGTAGCATCTGCCTCATAAAGAGGATTGTGTACTAACTGAGCCTCATAACTGTACTGATCCCAATCAAACACCTCTGATCCCATGGAACTAGAAGCAAAATGATTATCCTCCTGAATCATCTCATGCTCCTCCTGTTCTAGAATCTCCTGTTCTATCTTCTCACTTTTTGCATTGACGAGAATGATAGATCGCATACTCCCATCCTTAAAACCAGCTTGCTGGTCCGTTAAATCAGCAATGTCATCACCCTCATAAAACCACTCCATTTGTCTATTTGTACCCTTAGGTTTAAGAGGACAATTGTGGTTTTGGTCATAAGGAGCTTTGCAATAGAAACATAGCTTCCTCCTACGCAAATCATTTATTGTCTCTCGGTCCAAAGGAGCTGCAAACTTCCTCTTTTCATCAACTTTTTCTGATTCCTTATGTTCTGATTTGCCATCACTATAGGATGAAGATGCTTTTGCATTTGAAGTGAACCTACCACGTGAAGTTGTAAGTTCCATGCTACGAGCTTTTCTCATAGCTTCGTGCAGGGTAGGTGGATCAAATGCCTTGATCCAACCTTTCATTGGCTCATGGAGACCTTCTACAAATAGAATGACAAGTCTCCTCTCTGAGATTCCGGTAACCATAACCGAGAGCTTTTGGAACTCCCCAATGTAAGACTCCAAACTACCCAACTGCTTTAGCTGAGCAAGGTCTCTGAAGAATAGCTCGGGATCACGTCTATCAAACCTCTCTACCAGTCTATCAGTAAACTCCTGGTACGAGGTAATCCTATCATGGTGTAGTGTAGCCATGCCATGAATCCACCAATCATGTGCTACGCCATCAAGGTGGAGAGCTGCAAATCGTATAGCATCTTCCTCTGGCATAGGACGTAGTGTCAGGAATGTATCCAACTTACTCACCCAGGCACGTGCTGTAACTCTACCACTGCCATCATAGTGAACTAAGGTTAGTTTGTTGGTAGCCTGTCTGAGATCACTTTGCTTGTTTTTAGGCCTCCTGTCATTCCTGTTACGGTTCTACTCTCTCTTCTGGCTCATGAATCGATCGAAGTTAAGGTGCTCCTTAACTCTCGGAGGCAATGCATCCCATTCATCATACATAACCATGATGTTATCTGCAAAGTTTATCTCACCACCCTGTTCAACTTCGTCCTCTTCCTCAGCATCATTTCTGGTAAAAGTAGGACATGTAGCTCTCTCAAAGGTGCGTGCTGGAGCTATGACTCTCTGAGGCTCTCTGTGAATATTGCCTTCACGATCTTGATCCAGATTCTGAGCTCTGTTAATTGTCAAATTTTGAACATTCGTGCTGAGTTGTTGAAGAATAGTCGCCACCTGTTCTTGCCCTGCAACCATACCTCTGAGCACGTCTTTAGCTTCTCTGTCCTCATCATCCCAAGGATTCCTGTAAGAACTTCCTCCTTCCCTGTTAGCCATATTATCCAAGTCTATTTCCTCCTCCTGTTCTTCAAACGGAAATGGTGGGAAAGGATTATGATCACCTCTCTGATTTCTAGGGCCCCCTCTAGAGTAGAACTTGCCAAAACCCTCCTGGTGTGACTTCATAAATTTCTCTAACCCCACAAGCTGGTAGGATCAGAGCTCTGATACCACTGTGATGAACCCTGCTGGCTCTCAGCTCAAACCCCCAATTTTTCTTAAGTCTTTTAGTGTTATTTAATTTTTAAGAGAAAGTTTGATAGACAGAAGAGAAGGGGCGCACAGCATAAATGCATATAAAATGTAAATCTGAGTTATTTCAGGCGAATTGACAATACAGAAGATAATAAATATGCTCAACAATGGATTTAGAACTCATAAACATACCCGGAAGTGTCCAGATTATTTATTTAAGAAAGTAGTCCAGTTTGCCAGCCAAGATGGTGAAAAACTGACCAAATCTGGTGTAGAAAGCTACAGAATGCAAAATCCAGCCTGAAAACGGTGGCAGATGAAGAGTACAAGCCAAACGCCTAAAATGATGAAGAGAAACCCTCAGAAAAGAAGGCGTTTCTCCAAGAAATGCCCAAACGCCTTAGTACAAGAGCCACGCACTTCACTGCAAACAACCTGAATTCTCACTTAGAAGGTACGGCCAAGAAGTATGATGTCTGCCATATGAAATGAAGGCGCCATCTTCCAAAACCCTTTGAAACTGATGAAGAAATCCAATAGGAAACATAGCTCAAGCCCAATAGAACCTCTGTATGAAGCTCTCACAAATTGCACAAATTCAGCTGATCTCTCACAGCCTCAAAAGTGCTCAACACTGAAGAGTTATCGTTCTTCAATGGAAAAATAGTTCAAACCCTGATCATAGGAGAATGCACAGGAAATAGCACAAGGCAAAGTTGAAATTGTCAAAAGATGAGTTTCTCATTGCTAGAAATGCCCTTTTATGCAAAGGCACGAATTCCAAGAAAATACGCCACTTTTGGATATTAAAATCTTTTAAATAATATTTAATTCATTTCAATAGTATATGAATTAAATACTTGGGCGCACTTTATCCATTTAAGTGATTAAAATATTAAATCACTTTTTAGAGAATATTTAAGTGATATAAAAAAATATAAAGTCAATTTTACTTTATAATTAAATATTAAATCAATTAATATTTAAATCACTTAAAAACCCATAACTCACTCAAAACACCATATAATCCTGTGCCGTCAGAAGCTGTCGACTCCTGCACTGCCAACGCCTGCTGTGAACCAGTCACTGGGCTCTAAAAACCAAAACAATCAAACTCTCCAAAAAGTACCACTGACCCTCTAACCAATCCAATTAGCCCACAAGGGTCCAAGAAATAGACTAACCATCGCAAAACAAGATCACGTTGAAAAAGGGGACATTACATTTCTTAAGTTTGTGTTGCATTTAAATGAAACTATAGCTATACTAATGGGATTATAAATGTAATGTTAGTTCTCTATTTCAGATTTGTAAGAATGTTTACGCATTTCTTCAAATTTTGACTACGTTGTCTAATGGACTAAGATATTGGTTTATTTCTGGTAAAATGACCATTCTATATATTGAATATTATTTTGATGTAGGTTAGATTAGTGTAGTTTAGGTTCCAATAGTTTGCATAGCTCATTGATACCTACCTTGTCATATATCTTGAGAGCCCAAATTTATTAGTTATGTTCGGAAACATGCATTTCTAAGCTTCTAGATTGCATGAGAAGTAAGAACTCATAAATGAATCCATATGCAAGGATATGAATGTGTATGCATCTTTATTTGCAAGTGTAAACTAATGTTAATATGCTTGTTGAGAGATATTTAGGTCTACAAGACTAGTAAGCCAATGCAAGGGGTGTTCAATAACAAATCTTTGGGATATCCTTATGCAAAGAGTGTGATTCATTTCTCTTTAATTGTTATGTAAAGATCTCTAGAGATACCTATTGTGACCTATTTCACACATCGCCCCATTGCAAATGGGGACCCTTAGTAGTTCGCTTTTAGGGTTTAGCTTTGGGTTGCAATTTCATAAGTCCTTTTTGCTCTAAGAGTTTCAGGTTAGAGTTTGGAGTTATCACCCGAGCCAAGTAGAGAATTCAAGCCCGAAACTGTGCTTAGACGTCATGGAAGCACTCAGAAGGTCTGGAAAACGAGGATCGCTTGTGCTTTGAGTCAATTCTAACACTTCCTATTTTTTAGGGATTTTGCTTTTTTGCTTTTTTGCTTTTTTCATTTTTGGCACTTTTGGACCAATCCGAGATTTACTATTTTTAGAAAGTTTGCTTTTTGCTTTTTCTATTTTTAGAAAGTGTCAGGGTCCCACTGATAATGGAGTCAACGTTTCCACCTTTAGAATGAAAAATCAAGCAAAAAAATCATGAAAAAGCATTGAAAAATCAGGAAAAATCATCAAAAGGCAATGAAAAATCACAAAAAATGAAGGCATATGGCGAGGGTTTGATGATCCAGAAAGAGACAAGCACGAAATTCATGGCGATCAAGGATGAAAAATGGTATGAGTCTGAAGATAATGTCTGAAGAGCTTCCAAGTCCGCCATGGATATGGCAAAGGCATTAGGAAGTCCGCCCTACCTTGGAAGCAATATGGAAAGGCACCAACAAAGTCCGCCATAAAGAAGATGAGGAATGGCAGGAACTTCTTGAAGTCCGCCTAGCACATTGGCAAGTGAGCCACAAAGTCCGACCCACCTTGGAATGGATATGGCAAGGCATCACCAAAGTCCGCCATGCCTTTGGAAAACCCACTTTGAAGTCCGCCATGAGAAGAGGGGGAAATGGAATGAAGTTTGGAAAGTCCACCCTTGCCTTGGAATGAAAGTTATGAAGTCCGCCCATCTTAAGAAGTATGTCCAAAGCCATCACAAAGTCCGCCATAAGTCTTGGCATAGGCAAGACAAAGTCCACCTCACTTAAAGATGGAATGGCACAAGCAAGAGAAAGTTTGCCATGCTAAAAGGGAGTATGGAAAAGAAGTTCCAAAGTCCACCTAGGGAGATAAGGCTTAAAGTTTATGAAGTCTGACTTAGGCACCAAAGAGGAAATATCAAGCTAACTCCAAAGTCCGCCATAGGAAAAATGTTAAGATTATCTTGAAGTCCGACCTTGCCAAGTATAATGTGTCCAAACCTTGAGTAAAGTCCGAACTTGGAAGGAAAAAGAAATAAAAATGCATGGAATTAAACAAAATTCGCCAAAATAAACAAAAAAAAATACATGGATAGAATAAAATATTAAAGGTTGGAAAATCGAAAATCCACACATAAAACCTTTAATTATTTTCCAACACTTATCCCCAGCACTTAGCTAAAATTCGAGCTCCAAAGAAAAATCTAAAGATTTTGGATAAAGATGAAGATTGGAGAAATTAGAAACTTGCCTTGATGAACAAGAGAAAACAAGTCTAAGTTTGATGAACTTAAGAGAAAGGATGAAACTGCTAAAATAAATCGAACTTCTCAACCTTATAAGGAGTTTCAGCAAGTCATTTTCAACTCACAAGTTCGATTGAGAAGATAATTAAGCTATCTCCAAATCACAAAAGATAGAATTTCTGAGAGATAAAAAATTTTGAGAGATAGAATATTGGAGACTAAGTAATTTTTCAAGGTGAAGAACAAAGAAAGGGGTGAAATTCTGAGTTGGAGAACGAAATTTTCAAAAGACTAGCTTGCTTTTTCAGTGACAAAAACAGAATTCTCAAAGTTTCAAGTGAAATTACCATCTAAGAGTATAATTCCAGAATTTAGAATCAAAGTTTGATGGAATTCTTTATTCTACTTCTATCTTTATTCATTTTTTCTTGCAAAATGCTTTTATTTTCAGCTTGATTTTTCACAGAAGCTGATTTTTAACAGGCTGAAAGTTAAAATTTTCAAGAGAAAGGTTAAAGAAAATCAAAATTAAAGTTTTAAACCTAATATATTTTCTTTTTCTCGCAGGTTGATGACCACCCGTGGAAAACCTTCAAGAAAGGCACAAATGAAGTTCGCGAGCAAAGGATTTCAACCAGAATCAAAAATCAACTCCAAGTGGAAGAACGTCACAGACAGAAATCTTGGACATGTTGACTTCAAGGAATTCAAGAAAAGGATGTACGAACTAGATGGACTCCTGCCGATAGCTATTGCTCGGAGAATGATGCAGAATGGTATAGTCCAAGCAACTAGATTTCCTCTAGCTGTGTAGTGTGTTGAGCTGATAGTGGAGTGTGCCAGACACTACAACCCGCAAGAGAGACAATTCATTGCGCCTGATGGAAGAATTTTGGCACATCTCGGAGAGTTGGCTATCCAAGAAGCATTTGGCTTTCCCAGCTACAACCGAACTTCATATAAGACTAAGGAAGATGCAAGGAAACTTTTTGAAGACCAGATGGATCAGTGTGCAACCAACATTAATAAGACATGGTTGGAAAAGCCAAGGCTTTTTGTAAAGAAGATGCTAAATAAATTACGCCGAACAAACTTCAAGGAAGACTATGGTGATATGATTTTGCTTTTGAACAAGATAATGGGCAGCCCTCAAGGTGCTCCATTTGAGACTTGGATGTACTTCATTGATGAGATCGCCTAAGGAGTCAGAATGTTCAATTGATCGAGGATGATTAGTGACAACATCCATGAGCAGCTGGTGAATTTGGAGAGGACTAAATCTTTCTATATGAGTTCTTATGTTATCTATCTACTGGCAAGGGCCTATAGATATTCAGGATTGATTTGCCGAGGTGTGGTAGGCAATGGAGAAAACGAGTTTAAGCCATATGATTGCTACCCCCAGTTGCAGTTATCTGCAAAATCTCATTTCAGAAGAGCACATGATGCATTCCTAATGTACATAACAAGGATATTACAAGGAGGAACGCATCAAAGGCTAACCCATGAGGCTAACAGCCTTATCAGGAAGTATGGATCCTGGTATATCCAATTTCCAAGATTCACCTAAATCAGAATTCAGGGATTCACTGGAAATCCTTTCAAGCTCCCAATTTATCCCACCAACAGAATGATCTTATTGGAGGTTCTTAGGCAACTGGAAACATATCAAAACTTCCAGAGAGTAAAGAGCAAGGCAGCCATCACTTTTCCATTCTTTATTGGAAATATGGAAGAATCTTGCCCATCGGCACAGGCAGCTGAAAGTGCCAGGTTAGAGATGCAACAGTATCCGTTCACGTCATACAGGTCCAGAGTTGATTTTGACCCTCACCATCACATCGGGGTCGTGAATGGAATAAAATACAAACACAAGGTAGACCTAGAGGACTACTGGGCAAACACTGCAGATGAATTTGATGTCTAGAAAAGACTATGGTCCAGACTGTCGGTTAGCTTAATCAGGACAATCGAGCTCTTTCGTGTACCAGATCAACTTGAAGATGATGGCGAATATATTCAGCCAAGTTTTGATGAGAGTCGGCCTCTTCTTCCCATAAGATGATCAGAACCGGAACTTGCAAACTTGACCACCTTCATGAGGCTAGTCATCAAGTATTCACAATGGTGGACAAATCAGCAGATCCAGAAGCTGCGGTGGAAAAATGTGAATCTGACTTACAATCTAATGGGCAAAGCAAAATCTTACTCTTCAAATGCTGGTGCGTCCCAAGGTGAAGAGTCGATTGAGAGCACCAATCCCAGGAAAAGGAAGGAGGCAAAAGAAAAAAAGATTGTAGATGAAGAACCTACCCGAAAGAAGCATAGATCAGAGCCTCTTCATTCTGCCGTGTCCGCGAACATGAACGAGATATTAGATATTGATGAGTCATTAGGAGACATAAGGATTCCTTCTCCCATTCCTGTCCAACCAGAGGATGATGAACCACCATCTCCCACAGGCACAGAGATACTGGAGTCTGACAATGAAATTGATACTCTGGACAATGAATTCCAAGAAGGAATGATTTCCGCCCTCAAAGGAATTCAAGAGATTCCATGTGCACAGGATATTCAGGAAGAAGAAGACACCAAGCAGCCTACTATCCCTGATTGGCTGAAGGAGAGATTGAAGATAAAAGAGCAAGCAGAAATCCCAGAGGAAGATGATATGGCCGATTTCTTGGCAAGATTGGAAGCAGTTAATGTAAAGAAGCCTACCAGAACATTTTCCACCATCCAAAGAGATGAAGTCGGGCATCGTATAGTACAAATTGTTGTACCGACAGTTGATAAGTCAAGGGAGGATATTGCTCCTCAGGAATATGCCATCACCATTGTCAACTTGGGCCCAACCACAAAAGGTCAGGAAGTGGAAGACTTGGATAATTCAGTTGCTTCTATCAAAGCAAGGCTCAAAAAGGAAGTAGCAAAGAGAAAAGACTACCAGAAGGAAGTTGAGTGCTTAAAAGAATATATTCAACATTTAACTAAACCTCTTGATCAGGCCAGCTCAGCAGTTCCTCCATTGATGAACTCTTCACAGGAGACTTTTGAAGAAGAAATGACCACAACCCGAGAAACCAAAGGATGGATAAACAGCAAAAGTGAAGAAGTGGTTGTAATTGCAGAGAAACTAATGTTGGCATATGGGAAAACTTTCTCTATGCTCTCAAGAATTGCAGCTCTAGCGGAAGCGTGGGACAAAGCTCAGGATATCCAAGATAGGATTATTCCGTGCCTCAAAGTGCTGAAAGGAGTTCCGAAGCAGGAACTAATCGATGGGAAGGTTATTGCAGCAGGCGCTACATATGATTTCAACAGTTGGTACATGACATTGATTACACGAAATGAAGTCCTAGAAAAGGTGAAGGCTAATATTATCCGAGTTGAGGAACGGACAAAGGAAATTCGGAACAAGATTCTACTTGTGGCTGCAGATGCACTTGAGAAAGACATTGTTTGAGCAAACGACATGCAGCTTGAAAATCTGAAGCATAGAGTTCGAGAAATCTTCTTCGCCACCACTGGGCCGATCCTTAAGAAAAATTTGACTAAGGCAGCCAACTTCTTGTCCATCTGGCATGCCTTCCAACAACAAGAGTCAGAGTGGGAAATTGCTTTCACGGAATGTGCGGATGATTTGGACATACTGGAATACAAGGTCAATATGTTGCCACGTGTCACGATGGAGGAGGTCAGCACAATAGTGTCTAGATTCATCCAATACAATGCCACTAAGGAGGCTAAGGATGCGCCCCCTCAAAGATAGCTCCTCGCGCCACTTCACTCGCTAATTACTCACTGATTACTGATTGTTATTCTGGGAAACCCTAGTTAGGGTTACTTTGTTTTAATCTCTGCCATTGATCTTGGATCAATCTTGGCCGTCTATTTCATTTCCAAAAATTCTATATAAACTCTCATTCTCTCATTTCATTGTATGGGAGAGAGTCTTATGAAATTGTTGCTCATAACTACATTGAGAATAAAAGTTCATATTGCATGATTTGCTTTGAATCCTTCTATTGTCAAGTGGTTGCATGGTTACATATGCTTCTTCCACCTAGAATAGATTAAAGTAGTATTTGATTTGAATGCATGTTAGATGAATGATAGATTGATAGTATAGATTGGTGAAACTTTCGCTCATACTTTCTTTGAACGGATGATTTTCGTTCAATGCGTAAAGTTAGACTGAGTTTATAATGTGGATGCTTTAATGCTTACTTTGAATAATATTGTTCTCTTGATGGTACCATTCATGGTAAAGAAACCTTAAGCACAAATCCTAGAAGATTGCACTTGCTTTGTGTAGTTGTTGTTAGCGTGGCGAAGCAAAGTATTGTTCTTAGTTTCACTCAATTCGTACCGTCTCTTGATTTCATAGAAATAGTATAGGACTTCTAAACCTTTATCCCTTTTTCCCCTTTTTTTAAAAAATTGAAAATCCCAAAAAGAAATAGAGCATTCAATGTCAAATCCACCTAAGTCCTCACTTATGAGTAATTTGTCAAACATAAGTCCCTTTGTGTTACCAGCATATCACAACGCCCATTGAGCTTATCCACATGTCAAGACCTGACTGAAGAAACATTGGAATTTCCATATGATCTTTTTGCAATCTTAGCATATGCGGTAGTTTTTCAAGAGAGGATAGAGCATCTTTGGAATCTTTATTCTAGAGTGTTCGGTGTCACAAAACGCACATCAACAATACCCTCCTTGGCCCTATAGAGCTAGATGTGTAGAAGAGTTGTTAGTCCTATCAATTGGCCCATGATTGCCTATATTTTGATCATGAATCTTACCTAGATATGCAAATCAACTTCATTTCCAAAGTTTGGATTTTGAGGTGAAATCTCTAGTATTGCAAGGTACAATTTGGAGCACCAATAGATAACAAAGAAAGAACACTCTAGAATGATGCACGGACATTGAATATGCGCATGAATCTAGATATGCACTCAACCAAATTAGACTTCATGGATGAAACATTATCAGATCTTGCAAAACAATTATCAAAATTTTATATGTCACCCATTTAGGCTTTTTAGTAACAAAAGATCTTTAGAGACATCTTGACATTCCTAAGATGATCAAGAACCGTAAGGACATCAAGGCATCCCCTTGACCTTCCAAATCAAGAAGACATCCCCAAATTGAGGGGGTGTTCCCTTGTTCTACTGACTTTTGGGTACAGGGCAGGGACATTTCCTCCCTATGCCTATTTTCAAGGATGGGCATAAAACCCAAGGACATTTCTTTGACGAATGCTAGATTATACACAAATCTATAGCTCTTCTTTTCAATACTTATAAATAGACTATTGGAGACAATTCCAAAAACTACCAATAGGCTTGGGCTTTTTATCATTGGATTGAACTTGCATAAAGCAAACCCATTTGTTTGTGGAAGGGGACTCACAACTATTTATTACATGGCTAGAAAGTGCAGCAAGTCTCTAGCACCTTCACAATTGACAAGGAGCAACAAACTTTATGTCAAACTCTTGGGCACATTACATAAGGCATTGCTTAGCATATGTATTTCTTCACAAAGATCAAACTTGGTCACATACAAAGAGAGTCTAGCAAGGTCATGGACAACTTAGCTAGACTTTACATCACCTAGGCTCAAAGAGAACCTAGTCTCACTAGAAGGAAATATACAACCATCCAAGGAAAGAACGATTTTCACATAACCCAAATAGAGAAATCTATGCAAACAAGTATTCAGAATCCATATGCAAAAGAATAGACAACATACCATAAAAGATGACACAAGATATACCCTCGGAAAACCCTCAAGAAGGAAAAACCCAACCTCCAAAATCATCCATCACTCATGTATTATTTAGCAATGAAACCATTACAATACATCTTCAAAGTCTCTATTAATGCTTTTGCAACACAAGCACTCCATGTGAACAAGCATGTAACCACACATCCCATGCCATGCTTCAACCCTCATAAATGCAAACAAGAAATGCTTTCAACCCCTTAGCCAAATTAGCCAACTAGCCAACCTTAAACAACTACCCATGTGCTTGCTTTTATAGACATAAGCTTGAACAAAACCACCAAGTGGTATTACATAAACCATGTAACTAATACCATGAGCTTACAAAACCATTAAACCCCACATTTACTTTTTGATACTAAGTTTTCTCAATATTAAATATTTTCCCAATATGCAAATCCACACTAAATATTTATCACAATATTACATACAACACATAAAGTGGCTCCAAGAATGCTAACCCATGTGATGCACACATCCCTAGATCCCCTAGGTGCACCACAAATAATATTAAATTAAACATTATAACATTATGCAAGGTGGACAACACACCTTTTCCTAACACTCACCATATTTAACACAATTCTCTTCCTAATGCCCCACAAAAACTTATTGATATTTGATCTTCCTAAGTTTTCCCTAGACATGGGTTCACGCAAAATACTAATATCTTAGCCACCACTTTGCCCCCATATTCTCCCTAGTTGTCATTTCACACCCTCAATACTTCATTTCGTTTTACAAAAGATCAACTTTTATTTCAAAAAATTAAAGATAATTTCATACAATTTTGGAATAGTTGAATCAGATTTGACTTTCCATGACTTGAGAAAAGTGAGAACAAAGATAAGATCAGATTTGATTTTAGAAAAGTAGAAGAACAGATGTAATCGATCTCAGTTGATTTTGAGAATCTAAAAATAGAGATTAAACTCTATTTTTTTAAAGTCGCAAGATCAAATGCAATATGACGTGATTCAGAAACATCAAAATACATTGAAGAAAGGGATTGGAGATGCCCTTGAGTCTTCACTTTGTCATTTCTTTCATCTAAATACTTTTAGACACTTCCTAGTAGCTGCAAACTTAATTTTTGCCTATGTTCTACGGAAAATGTCCCGACTCCCCATCTCTCGATCACTAGTCTCTATCCCCATCCCTCGTCCTTCTACCCATGCTATTTCCCAATTCAAATGTCATTTCCTAGAAAGGTGGCAAAGCAGCTATATTGTTCAAGAGATCAACTTTATTAAGATAGTGGATAGGGATAGAGGATTGAAAAAAAGGGTATAAAGATAAATATTAAATATACGAATGGAGAAAAAAGAAGCAAATTTATGAATGAGTATAATTTATAACAGGATGCAACCACTATCAAAGAGAATGAGAAATGAGAGTGCCAACAGACGGAAGATGCAACATAAGATTAACAAAGGAAAAGTTATAGCCAAATTCTGCCTCTAGATATATTTTAGGTATGTTTATTTGTTTTATGATCAGTTTAATTTATTTTATGTTATCTTGTTAATGGTTTTGAGAGTGCCAACTTTACATTGAGAATGGTGGAAGACATAGCAATTTTCAAACTCCAGTATAGGGACAAGGACCCCACTCAATCCCCGTCCCCCTACTCACATCTTGTGATGATTATATTTATATGTAATAGAAGCATGCCTTTTTTCATTCAGTCTTGTGCCCTGGTTTAAAATGTTATCCTTATACCGAAACCTGAACCCTAGTCTCCAGGTGGCAATGGTACTATAAGGTCATTGTTTCCACATCCATGTTCCCAATTGGTTGTAGAATCCGCGCATAATACAGGCAATTCGGTATGTGTACCTACGGGAGTTTAGAAGCTCTGAGAACCGAAATTTCATTGCAGTATAAAATTTTGGTTAGGGCTTTATATAATAATTATAAAAGAGAGAGCAATATTTCAATTTTTAATACTATTTCAGAGGCAGAAAAAACCTGATTTGGATCAGGGTGTCATCTGCCTGGCTCCAGCCTCTATAGTACTCTCTATGGCTCTGAATGGTTTCCACACACTGATTAACTCGAAAAAAATTACCTCTGTACGACAGTGGTTTTCACACACTGATTACCTCGGTAAATGTTGCCTTTATATGAGTAGTTATGGCTCTGAGTACTTTTCAGGCGTTAATTACCTTGGTAAAATGTTGGAAGCAGTTATGGATTGTCTTCAAGACAGTGTTGATTAAGCATAGACCGCATTGTTTCAATTTTAGCACATAATTATTACAACCTGTTTGGGTATTTTATTCCTAAAATTAACAGTCGAAATCATTTAGCTGAAAAAAGCAATTTTAACTCACCAGAAAGAGAAGCAACCAGAGTGGGGTGGTAAACAATGAATCCCAGAGCCTTCAATGCTAGAGCAGCTCTGCGAAATCCCGAGAAAAAGAAAATACAAAATGAGATTGGGTTATTTTGTTTCTATTTTTGAAACTTGCATGGCCATAGAAATTATATATACATACTGTCATCTTACATTTCTTCATCTTGGTAGCAGATGTCGGAAAGAATGGAATTTAAAAGAGAGGGCAATTGTTGTTGTATAGGTTTGGGGTCGTCTGTTAGCTGTTGCTCGATTTGCAGGAGTTGGGAATACGCGTCTGAACGCTCTGCTTCGCTCTTTGAATTTACCAACACTTTTGCAATCTCTTCACACGCCATTGTTGGGCTGGATTGCGAGGAATTACTCAGATCTGTCCTACAAGTTCCAGAAATTGGCTCGGCTTTCGCGCCAACTTTCTCCCTCTCTTTCGAATCTTTCTGAACTTTTTTAATTATTTTTTTAATCTTTCTAAACATATTGATTTTGTCTTTTGTGGGGCTCTAATGTTAGTTCTAATGCTAAATTTGACGGTCGACTCTGGCTGTCAACCAATTTTTTTATAACGGTTATCCATTTGAGATTCCCTTCAAATATATATATATATATACATTAAAATAATTTTATATAAATATTGATGGTATGGTCAAAATCTTTTCATGTGATATAGTCTTTTTAAAATCTTTTCATGTGATATATGGTGGGGGGCAAGTGGGCACCTTGCCACATATTATTTTGTGGCAAGGTCGGGTTTCTACAGGGTTAGTAGGTGTTAACACATGGACTGTCTAGGTGACGATCCGAAGTGGCAAAGGAAAGTACATGGGCGTCTGATTGGCAAAGAGGTCTGAGCAAGTTGGGAAGTTTGAAGACTGATGAAATGATGTTTCATAAATGCATCTTGCTCTTTGTGGCATTTTCTTCGGCGGTAATTATGGCAAGTAAAGGCAAATCTACAGTCCGATCAGCATAGATACGACACACTCTCCCTGCTGGCATTTCATGACTCCACCTCGCATAGATTCGGCGCCGGGTGGCATGCGAGCAGGGAAATTTGGGTGGCATGCACGCTTTTGCACAACGTAGTAAGTGCACTAGGCTAGGCGAAATGAGAACCATAAATATTGATGGGTGGCACGGTTTTTGCCAAAGTTTGGCATTTTTCTAGGTTTTCTCTTGTTCTATGAGGATGGCGGAGAGGTCCAATTTTATTGTGGAGATGAATGTGGAGGTGTTGTAACACCCCACCACGCAAACCCCGAAGGACAACTTATAATCTACAATTTATAGCACAATTATTTTTTTTTAAGTAAAACTAATATAAAATGTATATTAATATACATCACTTATAATGGAACTATACATGTACATTATCTAGCTATGTCCTTTGGGGTAAACATGACTACATTACTTAACCTAATCACATTCCCATACCGATAATTAACAAACTCGCAAGCTTCCATTTCAAACCCATTATTAAATAAACAACATCCATTACATTACACAAACATCCTGCACACTTATGAATTTAATTATAAATATTTCCACAAATACAAGACCACTAAAGATCATATATTATGAACCAATAACCACATAATAATACCAAGGATCAATATACATTACATTTATTGTAAGAGTTACATCGTTACAAGATTACAATGATACAACAATGCTTCCCCACATGAACGAGAATGATACATCAATGACATAGAGTAATACAATAGAAATTAATGTATACCTAGCATCAATACTGGTTCCAACTCTGGTACTACTCTAGAGTCACTGCAAATGGTACAACTTTCGTGTATCTCGATCTTCAACTAGGGACCCAATGGGGTGCATAGCACGTTCCACTCGACCATGTGGACCCTAAGGCCTACCCCCCATGCTAGGAGATGACAAGTAGGACCCACAACATAAGATAGTCAAGTGAACAAGGCTAACAAAACTCCACGACAAGAGCAACAACAAACACAAGGAACATTCGCTTCCAGAGGAACAAGAACAACGAAGGGGAAAACAACAAACATACAAGGTTGCTAAAGGGAAGAGTGTCATCGCATGGCTCGATATGGGTTACCCAATGCGGATCTTCATAGGTTACCGACCCCCATCCTGGGTTACCCTCACAACCTCAACCGATCCCTGGCCCCCATTCTTACACATGCGAAATCAACTCGCCTCTCATGAAGACAAGGTGGTTGATTTGCCATTCCAGGCCTTCTCGTCGCATCTCAAGCCTATACGAGCACTTGAGCCTTGAGAGGCATCCATTATCTTTTTATTAGTGTGATTACTACCCACCCCTAACTGTTTATTAGGTTATCACTTATTTAACTCAACTTCCACACGAATTACCCTAGATGCCACTTAGAACTTCGGCCCCCATGGGAAGCCACTCTCCCTACTAGCAACAAACACCTCAAAATCATAGACTGGGTAAGCCAACTTGCACAACTATCAAAGCAAAATAAGTAAATACATCAAGTGAGGCATGCACCATCTCACGCTAGATATCCATAACAAAACAACTTCCAAGTGCAAGGCTAAAACCCACCAAAATCCAATCAAGCATAAGAGCAACAATTCACAAGGAACCAACAAGAAGAGCCAATTATAAATCAACATTTTTCTCCTCCTTTGGAAGCCTAAAACCAACTACCCAAGAACTCACAATCGAGGGTAAATAAAAGTAATACGGGTTTCCAAATAAATTCCAACACGAATTCAATGAATAAAATCTCCTCAAATTGAAATAACTCAAGAGGACAATACATCAAAATGGAACCATCAAAAATCCACCTCTAGTTTCACTAACACAATCAAAGTGATAAATTTTAAAGAACATTTTAAATCATCAACACATTTTATCTTTTTACTCACAATGAAGTCATTTAAAATAATTAAAGGAATTATGTAAACATATTTTATAAATATCTCAATATATATTTTATCATAAACAAATTACTTTCATATATATATATATATATATATATATATATATATATATATATGTTTGTGTGTGTGTATGTGTCTGTGTTTATGTGTGTGTGTGTCATTATAGATTATTATATATATATATATAGTTATATAAATATACTTAATTAAATACTTTGTTGTTTCAAAATAAACAATATTAAATCTGATAGCAATAAATACTATTGTCATTTACAACAAATTGAAACCTTAACTACACACACGTATATATATAATCTAAAACAAATGAATATCGAACAACCTAACAAAGCATTGGACGCTAAAATGAGGATCGAATATCCTACCAAGGTGCGGGCGCCACCTACAGGGCTCTTAACAACCGATCTCACCCTATGCATAAGTCCACCAAAAGAAACAGTAATAGCATCTATCAATATAAGGGGAAGTTAATCAAAGGTTTCCCCAATTCGAATCCCATGCAGCCAGTATCACAAACATAACAGAATTAAAGAAAGTAGTAGATACGCCATTTAAATCGGTTGTCATCACAAACTACAAATTTACAAAGATATCAAATGCAATTTTCATCAAACAAAAACAAGGAAAAACTAACAAAACACCTCCTCCTACCAAACATATATATGCATCTATAAACTATGTCAGATGTTGCAGTCCATAGGCGCAACCAAATACATCTCTACAAGCTTAAATAAGTGTCATACTTTATAGGAAGTTTGGGAGTATAGAGTAACAAAAGCATCGATATACTAGCCAACACCAAACTCCATAGGCACTGTAGACATCCAATTTGACCACTTCCATATGATCAAAGACGTCTCCTTATTCATCCAATTGCTTATCCCCTCTGTTAATATTAATTAAATCATTTGTTTAATTAATACCTTGCATCTTACATAGGGTTCATAAAGTATTTAGTTAATAAATACTTTACCCCTCTTCCTCCCCTAAATTAAATAAATACACCATTTTATTTAATTTAGTCATATTCCCCTTTTGGAAATAAAATTCATTTTTTAATTCATCTTTTCTCCCTCATTGTCACATCCTCCAACTTTTGCAAGTTGGTCTCTAATCCATCTTCACTTCTTCATCTTCCTCTAATTAACTATGGTTAACATATGCACACCCCTAATCATCATTAGGGTCACATCCTCCATAATCTCCCACTTGCTTCTAATAAGTCATTAGTCCATCTAACTAAGTACTTGCACAACCTTAATCATTTGGTTAGTCTAACCTAATCCTCTTCTCATTTATGGCATGTGTCCTTAAGTCAACCTTATTAAAGGCTTTCTCCTTTTGGGCAAGGCACTCCACTTCCTCATGTGAATTTTTAATTCACTTTTAATCCCCCAATGCACTCAAAAGGAATTTTTAATTACTTCACTTCTTTCCACATGTCCTCTCTTTATTCTTTATTCTTTCCCATCTCCCCATGAGAATATTTGAGGAATTTTTAATTCCTCACATGTCCTCTCACTCGCATGGGGACAAAGACCTCCTTTATGAGGAGATCTTGTTCAATCCCAAGGTACTTTGTACCCCCCTCCATGTCATGTACTATCCTTCCACCTCATCTCCACCTCATCTTTCTTTGGCCTCTCCCCATGCCACGTGTCAAGATGTGAGGGCTTGTGAGTTCTCAACTCACCTTGGCCCTACATCTTGATATTTGGTGGCTCAATCTTGACCATCCATCTCTTCTAGGAATTCTCAAAATTTCTATAAATACCCCCTCTTTTCTCTCATTTTGGGGGAGATCATTTTGCTAGCCAAACTCTTGCAATTTTATTTATCAATCTACACTTAGTCATTTTCATGTTTTCATCCATTTCCATCCATCTTCACATCATCATCTAGTTTGCATATCTTGCCATCCAAGGAGCATACACATCCAAGATCGAAGGGCCAACCAAAGGATCGATTTGAGACAAGGTATAATGTTCCATTTGTTGCTTTTATCTTGTGTTGATTCCAACTTAGGCTAATCTTGAGGTGTAGGTTGTTTTGGTGTTTATTTGCACTCCTTAGTTTGCTGCTCGTTTTCTAATGCATATATTCGACCTATCACAGGGACAACCAACAAATTTTTGCAGGGTTTGAAAAAGAACCACACCACGATGGGAGTAAAGAGGCATCAAGGCTAACACAAAAGCATCGAATTACCTAAATCCATGCATTGGTATAATAGTTGAATCACAACAGTGAATACATCTATCAATTACAAGGCGTTGAGACTATTTTCATCCTCCTATTGAATATCATGAGGCCGACTTACAAGCAAAACAAATTCGCAACATAAATAAAATTGAATTCTCAGTCCTTCAATGACTTGCAAACACAAACAACAATCCTCTTAAAAAGAACGATTTGATTCATTGAACGAAATTCAAGCAATCATTTGACATGATGGAAAGAATACATTTTCATAAAATGGATAACAAAATCAATTACAATACCAACTTGAACTCTTACGCTTGGTAATGGAGAAGATGTGTTGAAAAGAATTTCTTTCGCAACCACTAATCCGTACTCCTGGACTTGGTCACTTCCAGAAAATTATTCCACTTTGAAAACCACTTCAATCCGAAAATTGTATTATTTTCTAAATTAATTTTGCAAAGCAAGGTTTTTTTTTTCGAAAATAAAATCAACTGATAATCATTTTCCAAAAATAATGAGCACCATAAAAAAAACTGGAAAGAGTTTTGTTTTCCAAAATAAAAATCCAAGAGATAAGTTTTTGAAACCAAAAATAAACAAGTTTCCAATTCAAATTTCAGTTTGGAGTCATGCATGTGCACGCACTCCGTCTTTTTCTATTTTAAACTTGTTTTTACATCTCGTTCGAAAGCCTTATCTCTTTATTTATTTAAAATCGCATTACTTTTCCATATTTAAATAATTATCCTTTCATGATAATAAATTATCAATTATCATTAAATACAATTTAATACAATACTTTTTACAAAGCAATTTTATTTATTTATTTAACAATAAACCATTTACTTTCTATTTCACAAAAAATGATTTATTTAATTATTGTTTTAAATTCTAAATTTATTTAAATTACCTTGTAATCAATTTTAATTTAATTAACTGATTAAACAAGGTCATTTAAAATATTAAGTTCACCACATAATTCTATAACACATTAAACAACGAAATCAACATGACATCACAAATAAACAACTTATTCAAATGTCCAAGAAGGCCAATACGGAGGGGCACTATAAGTGCTGGTGAGTCTAGGCCTCAATACCGCAATCCACTTGGACAATAAAGCTTGACAGACTACTTTCAAAGCAATAACTAATCAACGTCTAAAGAGGATCATGTTAAGGCTAGATCATCACTGGTGGTGGCAGTGAAGATTATTTTGGGCAAAGGGTATTTGGCGAACCGGGAGACATTTCGGGTTAACACCCATATTGTCTCCCAATTTTTAGCATCCATGCTCGATGTTTGAACACCGAAGGAGAAGGCGAAGGTGATAATATGCAAACTCTTCAAGAAAGATATTTTGGTCAAGTTGGATGAGACCCTGTAGGCGACATTCCTGGGACATGGTGCATTGTGGCCTAATCTCCCTCTAGTAAAGGTTCTCGTCGAGGTTCTCAAAATTTATCCCCTACTGCTGGATTTAAAGGGAATTGCACTGGTTCGGCACTGGCAAATTGCGGCCTACAGGTAAGCTTTCTCGAGAAGATGTTAGGGCTTGAACCTATCATTGGATTTGACTGGGTGCCTAAGTTTGATCAATTCGCTAAATTGAATGGCTATTAGGTGGCAGTGAGCTTGTTTAGGTAATAGTCTATGAATATATCCATCCTAATGCAATGTCTCAAGTTTTTTGTTATTATTCTAATCTTTTATGGCTTTGGCTGAGAATCATTTTTGGGGGTTTTGGTCTAGTTCGGTGCTGGCTGAGGGGTGTATGTTGGCTGGTTTGTTGCGCCCCGTTTTGTTAGTTGGTCGGGGTTGCGGTCTATTTGTTTTGTTGGGTAGGGTCTAGCATTTTTTCTCTAGAAATGGTATCATATGGCTCTTGCTATGCAGACATTATGTAAACATCTTTATAGTTAATAAAATTCTACTTACGCATAAAAAAAAAAATTGTATTTTAAGATAAAATTATTTAAGTCGGTATTGGCATAGTGTGATGGTTTAAATGTGGTATTGTTGTTCTTGTCACCAATATTCAAACCCTATTGGGGTGTTATTGTTAAGTGTTTATGTTGGGAATGAGGTCCCTTGTATGTGACTTCACCAATTCATAGCTCTTGATCAAAAATGTTTACCAAAAAAAAAAAGATAAAAATATGCCATCAAGTTAGCGAAATGAAAATTGGTAGGGGAAAAGCATGATGATCACAATTTTTCTTGTATAGATTTGTTAACTCTTGTTGGCAAGTAGGCTATTTATACATGCAATCAACCAATTAAAATCAAGAATTAAACAATTTAATGTTTAAATTTATTGTTCTTTTCAAAATTTACAAATAACCAATTTAAACTTCTTCTAAATTAACTCTTATAATTTCTCCATGCATGAGCAATGTTAGTGTTGTCTCCTCTATCTTTCACATAATTCAATGTTTCAATGATCATTAGCATCTTGGTTTTAATTTATTTCAATAGCATTGGATTCTTTATTATTTATTTGTAGTGCATACACATCATCTCATACTAAAGTTCTAATAAGAAATTTGAGACACTTTAGTGAATTCTATTTTTCTCCATCAAATAATAAAGTTGTTTGTCTAGATACATGGCCTACAATAAACAATTTGTTGAAAAGCATAAATAAATTACTCCTCACATTTGTCAAATGTTTGAATATATGTATCTCCATACAAGGCATAGTGTACATTGGATTTACAATGTAATGTCTCTCAGGTGGTGATCAATGGAAGCTGTACTAATATATACTATCTAATGTAATCAAACTTCATTAACTTTTTATGGAGATTGTATAATTGCTTGGCCTAAAAAAGTAGACAATTTAAAGATAGCAGACCTTGAATTGGAAACAACAAACATCCTTAAAATTGATCTTGATCAAGCTTAAAATGTGAAGCATGAGCCTCTAGGACTACAAGTAAATCCTCACCTTTTTTTTTTTTTTTTTAAAATTTATTTTTTTATTATCCTTAACAACAATTGTCCAAAGAGCAAGTTAGAGTTTTGCAAGTTGTCATAAAAAGGATATTTATTTTTATAAGAGGTTTCATAGGAACAAGAGCAACTCATATATTGTAGATGTATGGCACATGGCAAAAACATCTTGAAATGCTTGTAAACTTAAATTCATATTGGGAAGTGTATTGACTTTTTGATTAGGTGGGAGACAAAAAATCATAATATATAATTACAAAAATTACTTGTTCATTGAATGATGTTCTCAATAGCAAAATTTTAACCCTAAATCAATAAAAGGTAAATAAGATATTATAAGATATTTAATGACAAAATTGAGTGAGAATAGAACAAAAAATTATAAATATATCAAATCTAAATTAGACAATACATGTGATAAAATATTTTTAAAAATTTAGAAGTTTAAAAAAAAGAATAATGTGAACATTCTCATTCACTCCTAAAGAGAAAACAAGAGTTGTGAGCTAGCTGGAGTCCCTGCCTTAAGCAATATTGGATGTTCATGTTAAAGATGCAACAATGCAAAGAATGTAGAGGATGAAGAACAAGAGTTAATACTCGGTAATCCAAAAGAAGACACATCAAAACACAATGTAATGGACAGGTGAAGCATGTTCAGGTACCAAATAAAGGTCAGTGATTTATTAATATTTTAAGCAGTAATATATAGTACAATCCAACTTAATGGTTGAAAAGGCGTAGTGTTTTGTTTTGATGGCAATGTAAATTGAAATATAAAGTTGTATATACATTGGAAGTATTTTCTTCTTTCTGCCTTGGTATGTTGTGTCTGTTGGATCCAAATTTTCTTGCTATAAAATTGCATGTTCTTAGAAGGTTCTGGAAAAGTTAGCTCAAGTTAGAAAATTAGAAAAGCAATAGAAAATGGAAGTTAAATTCATATGCTTACCATGTTTAGTTGATATTATCATTGAGATTGCAATATAGAAAACAGTAGAGAATGTTGGATATCTTGTATAAAAAACAATCAGTAGTGAAGGGTTAAGCTTTCCAAAATGTACTTGTCACAATGTGTTACTAAAGAATGACAATTGCTTGATGCAATTTTCCATATTGCAATAGTGCAGCATAACTACCATTGCTAAGCTGCAAGTAGCTTCTTAGCTAGGTGGAGGTGTGACGGGGTTGTCTTGTTTGACAACTGCTATGATGCAATTATCCATTGCAAGTGTAAATGTTCCTTGTAATTGAAATTTACGTAGCAAGAACATTATTGTAGACTTGTCTTTTTGTAATTTTCAAATGGTATTATAGCTAGCCGAGGAAAGTATATATATACATATATATAAATATATGGAAGAGACTACTCATTAGGAAAACATGCTTAATGCTCTGCCCTCTTCGCTTTATTGGACAGGCTAACCAAAATTGTTCTTGTGCAATGAGGGAGTAGATAAATCTAAACCTTGAGGAAATTAGCCATTGGTCAATAGGGGAGTAGATAAATCATCAATATTTATGCAACAAAACAAAGAAAAAATACAAAGATTGGCTTAACATTGTATATAGTTGCTCAATTAGTTCCCAATGCACAAACTAATATGTCTTTTGCTCATGGCTAAACATTGGTAGGAGTAACTTTGCAACATGTAAGCAAATTTTGCTTTATCAATTTGTAAGTAGCAATAACTTTGCAAGGTCCAAGTATATTGTGCTTTTTCAATTCAATCCAACAAATCAAAGTACAAGGAGCTAGATCGAAGGAAATTCTTCAGTGAAGTAACCTCATCTTTGATGTTAGGGTGTGCAATAAAGATGAGAAAGACTACATTGTGTAGTCAACTGGAGGGTGAAGCCTACTCTTGGACATGGCTATTGAACCTTATGGCATTGTCTTGGTAATGGCTAGAGTGAAATATGAGTTTCTAAAATCCATTGAGGCATACCCTTGAACATGCAAATAATGATGATTATTGCTACAAAACATAGCTACAAAATTTTAAATTGATGTATCAAAATCAAGAACGAATGGATAAGCAACATGAACTATATCCTTAGTGACCTCGTATGGCACACCAATTATAACTTCATCCATATATCGACATGCCAATACACTAAGACTATGCTCATGGAAATGCATAATAGGATAATCTGGTCCTCTATTTTTGCTATCAAACTAAAATGAAAGAAAATAAGAAAATATTCATTCAAATATGATAACCATATGCAAAATCAAAACATTATTACTACAAAGCACAACTATAAGTCATTTATTCATGTTTACCATACATCCTACAAATTTCAAAGAACATAAATGATTTACAAGAAGAAATTCTATGCTCAATAAGGTTCATTGATGTTCATCCAAAGCAACATACAAGTCCTAGGACTATAAATTTATAATTAACAAAGCAATTGCTCAATAAAAAAGTGTCTGAAGGAACATGAAAATGAGATTCTAATACTCTTCAATACTAAATATATTGAGTACCAGTAGGTCCATGCAACTTCAACTATCGAAAATCAAATTAGCATTCATAATTAGAATGTACTAAATGTTCAGTTGAATATTTTGGCTGACATGGAGTAGAAAAATAAATATCTCATTTAATATGAAAACATTAAATGAATTTATTTTTCTATATTGTTTCGTAATCAAATTACCCTTAAGGGGGAAATCCTTTTGATGTTGAATTTCACAAGGCATGCGTTTTGATCTTATTTTGAAAAAATTGAACAATAAGCATATGTTAGCCAGTATCAATACTCAGATAACGAAGTCAACAACTAAGTTATCTTGATAGCTTCAACATTATGTTATCGTTCTCATTCTTATCTTAACAAAAGACAATATTTCATTTTAATAGAAGAGCATATCTTAGTTGAAACGACATTGTTTCATTTTATAAGGTCATTTAGTCTCTGTTGATACAAAAGTGCAATTCTCACCTAATATAGTTGATTGGTCGACTCCAAACTCACCAGCAGTGCTATAGAAAGGAAAAGTTTCACTTTCAGTTAGAAATACATTTTTATATTGTAGTACATAAAATGCCTACTCTCATAACCACCATGTTGTAAGGATGTAGTTCTTACCATAAATGTAGATCCTTTATAAATGATAATTCCTCAATTCCAAAGACCTTTCCTACACCACAGTTGTCTGCCTTCTCCCCAGCCTTGGAAAACAATGTACAATAGTCAATGAGCATTTATAAAGGTTAGCATAGATTTAGAACATGAATCATAATCTATAGGAATGGACTAAAGGTGTCACACATAAAAATTAAGAAAATTTCTCAAATATCACAAATGTGGAGAAAAATAAAATAAAAGCAACTCTTTTCATAAAATAAACGACTTGAAAAAGCAGACAAATTGAAGGAGAGAAAACTCTTGGAAAATATAATTATACCTTGTGAAAAGGATGCATGTTGTGACATAATATGTGTTAAGTCACTATGGAGATTGACCCTAGTAGCTTTAATCCTCCATGCAGGAGGTTGTTCATAGATGTTTTGATCCAAAGCTTTTAAAAACTCCTTTGGAACAAAAACAAGTGTCTACAACAACTCAAGTGTCTACAAAATTCAGATATAGGATGAAGAAAGCTACAAAGAGAAGAAAACCTCCCCCTGAAAATAAAAATTTGCGTATTAAATAGCACCAAAACAAAGGGCATAGGACAAACATCGAACAAAACAGGTAAGTTGAAATTTTCTAATATATTTTTATTTGTTGATTCACCAAGAAGCTGCAAAATGAGAGGGAAAATTTGTATACCATTGTCAATTTCGTCTGTAGACTTTTGGGTAGCAAAGTTGTTTTCTTCTTGCGACGTGCCAATAATGGTTGTTGATTTGTCCATTAAATTTTGATACTCTTTCATTCTTTTCAACAATTTAGAACTAAAACACTAAAGAACACTCACAATTCAAAGCAACATCAATGTGCTCTTGAACAAAAGAAGAAATACCCACCATTTATATAGCAAATAGAGCACCAAAAACATCAAACTTCCATAATATAGGCCCCAAAGTCACTGTCCTTACGCCATGTATCTAACAATACTTTTTTTTTTTAATATTGACACATTTATCTCATTTATTTGACCATAATGATTACTAGATCTCCCATGGAGTGTTGCAACAATGAGTAAACTAAACCTGCTTACAAGAATGAGCTACTACCATTGTACAAAATAAGCAATTTTTCAGATAGAATTATATATTTGCTACTTTTTACAGTGATGGTACAACATCACTCTCTTTAGCAAGTTCAAATTACTCATCATTGCATCATTTATTAGGAAATCTAGCTAATTGCAGATGAAATATGCTAGAACCTTCACAAGCGAGGAAGCATACATGACATTAGGCTTTCACCCATTAATTTGAAACCGAATGTAACTATGCTTCCATGCATGACTACAAAATGTGGAAGCATTATCATGCCACGCACCCAGTTCCAAGTCCATGTGCCCCTCGAAGGAAAACAGACAAAACATCAACCAAACATGCTTAATACTTGGTCCTCTCCCCTTCATTGGATAGGTTTTGGAAAATTATTGCTGAAAAATGTAAATCTCCATCAAATTAGCCATGGGCCAACAACGAGAGAGATAAATGCTTAGTTTTTTTGCAATAAAACAAAAGGAAAATCAAAATGTGGGTTAGCAGAGGATTATTTCCCTCGCGTGGTTCCCAAGGCACAAATTAATATGCATGTTGGCCAACTGGTTTCCAAGCTAAAAGTCTTATCTTAGATAAGATTATTTCTGAATTCAACTATGTTAGTTTCAATCAATGCTTTCATAACACCTTTCTCTATCTGATGTTAACCATTGAATGTATTCTTTTTCTGATAGTTCAAAAAATGCCATGGAATAATTTTAAATGGAAAAAATATGTATTGCTCTATGATTCATGAAAAAAATACTAATGCAAAATGAACTAGGGCAACTGGGTAGGGAATACATCTGCAAGGATAGCAACATCTAGGTAGGTGGTGTAAAACCCTGGTTGGGTTGGTATCTGAAATCTTACATACTTGTCACTAAACTAGTAACAAATTGAACCAGTAATGCAATGTCATTTTTCATGATTCAGATGGAGAGCATTGGGAGGTTGAAAAATAAATTGAATCATGTATTTATGTACTTGCAATTACAAATGATATCTATCCATGTTAAGCTATTTTACATGAATGGATCTGGTAGTCGGTGAAGCAAAGAACTAAATTGATTAACATAACCCAACAATTATGATTTAAATTGGGTTCTCACATTATGTGTGATGCTTTTAAGATGATATCGTGAGAAACTTGTTTCCACATTTTTATGTAACGTTTATTTCAAGTATATGCATGTATATTATCAATAAAGAAAGTAATGTTCACATTGATCCAAGCTAGTTATTGATGTAATCTTCTTGGTAGATGAATAAAGGTCCATTCTTCCAATAGTATGACCTCATTCCCCTTGAAGTGATGTGTTTAGAGAGCAACATTAACATGGGTAAGCCCAGTTGATTTGGTAGTGGTCTAAATAGATACTTGAAGTGTCATGTTTGTCTATACTTTGAATCTCATTGGCCAAGGAAAAGAATATGGAACCAACATTATATCCTAGTTAGTTATCTTTGCATCTATGAAAAGCATATATCATAAATTCCACCTTTCCCATTTACTTAAAGGAACTCTAAAATTTTAATATGGTACAAATTTAGGTCCTTAAATTCAAGTAACAGTAAAAATATTTAGCTTATCTAGGGAAATTTCACCATATTGTAAGTGCCAAATCAATCTTACAACTATGAAGTGAATTTGCAAAGTAAAATGAAAGTTTGCAAATAGGGGTAAAATTCAAGGAAGATGAAAGAAATGGAACCTGTAGGTCCAGAAAGCAAAATTGTGTGGCTTCATGCAAGTAATACTTTGATTGAGAGAGATTGTTAAGAGTTGAGAAGAGTTACATATGCACCAGCTTTGAAATTACAAACCATGACATGAAAGCCCCTACTCATTGGCTCTAAAGTGATGGACCGCACTATTTTGTCCTCACAAAAGGCTTGAATTGTAGGATGAAACTTGACCTCTACTCAACTAGGGTTTGATAGCTTTTGAATGATAAAAATAAATAAAAATTATTAAGCAAAAGGGAAAAAAATTATCACAACAATCATCAATTTTAAAGTGATTAAAGGAAACTATTCTCTTAGACAAGTACGCAAAACGTGGTAGCATAAACAAGCCACGTGAAATGTCACTTACCCAACAATTAATAAGTAGAATTTGTATTGAATAATGCCCATGGTCTTTTGGAGAGATCCCCTACACTTCCAAAGCCTTTAACATGCAACTCAAGGCATCTTACTACAATTAGGGTTTACACAACTCAGAGCACCTTACAAGGGTAAAATTCAAGGAAGATGAAAGAAATGGAACCTCCAGGTCCAAAAAGAAAAATTGTGTGGCTTCGTGCAAGTAATGCTTTAATTGAGAGAGACTGTTAAGAGTTGAGAAGATTTACATATGCACGAGCTTTGAAATGACAAACCACGACATGAAAGCCCCTACGCATTGGTTCTAAAGTGATGGACCGCACTATTTTTTCCTCACAAAAGGCCTGAATTGTAGGATGAAATTCAACCTCTGCTCAACTAGGGTTTGATAGCTTCTAAATGATAAAAATAAAAAATAAAAAAAATTGTTAACCAAAAGGGAAAAAAATTATCATAGCAATTGTCAATTTTAAAGGGATTAAAGGCAATTATTTTCTTAGACGGGTATGCAAAACGTGGTAGCATAAATAAGCCACGTGAAATGCCACTTACCCAACAATCAATAAGTAGAATTTGTATTGAATAATGGCCATGGTATTTTGGAGAGATCCCCTACATTGCCAAAGCCTTTAACATGCAACTCAGAGCATCTTACTACAATTAGGGTTTACACAGCTCAAAGCACCTTACTACACATAGGGTTTCACAGCTTAGGATGCCTTGTTGCAGTTAGAGCAAAATATTCAATAATAGAACAACTGACCCAGTGACTCTGCAACTACCCTCATGTGCATGAATGCAAAACATGAAAGAAAGGAGAGACATTTAGCATCTGCATTAGTCTTTGTCCACATAGTTGTAAAATGTGCAAGCATTATCATGCCACACACCTAGCTCCAAATCCATATGCCCCTCGTAGAAAAATAGACAAAACATTAGCCAAACATGCTTAATACTTTGTACTCTCACCTTTCATTGGATAGGAATTGAAAATTTATTGATGAAAAATGAAAACCCCCATCAAATTAGCCATGGGCCAGGAGAGATAAATGTTGAATTGTTTTGCAGAAAAACATACAAAAAATCCAAACTTTGGGTTAGCAGCAAATTATTTCCCTCGTGCGGTTCCCAATGGATAAGCTTTAAAAAATTATTGTTGAAAAATGAAAACCCCCAGCAAATTAGCCACAGGCCAATGACAGTAGAGATAAATGCTACTTTTTTTGCAGAAAAACATATGAAAAATCCAAACTTTGGGTTAGGAGCAGATTATTTCCCTCATACGATACCCAAGGCAGAAATTAATATGTCGATTTCCCAGCCGAAAATATTAGTCTCCCGCCTATATAAAGGCAGGGACTAATAAAGCTAATGAATTATGTATGTTTAAATGTAAAGGGAAATCTACATGTTCCTTCTCCTTTTTAAATGCACTTTATTATTCTCCTTCAAATGTTTGGCATCGTTCTCTTCTTATAAATCTAATAGGCTAGAAAGAATTCTATATAAAAAATATCATTGGGTTATGATAAGATTATATAAAGTATTAATGAATGAAAATTCATAATAGACTTGAAGATAAGAAAATATACAAGGAAAATAATATAAAGATTTAAAACATTTATCAAATCTTTTTCCTTTGTTTACTTTGCTCCTCTAATTGAAGTAAAGTACACACCTTCTCCACTTGATTTTCTCCTCAAAAATGATGATTGATTGTAAAATAAGAAGTGTGGATTTCTCAATAAACCAATATAATAACAACATGACATTTTTTTTGTGATCAAATGAATAACATGAGATTATCATACCAGTGGATGCTCAAATAGAATGAGGGGCCTCTAATTTATAGATTTTCCAAGAGGGAAATCAAGGACCAATATGCATTGGTTAGTGGAGGGATTGGATTTAAGTAAGATGGAGAGATGGATTGAAGTTATATTCATGTGACAAGTATCTCATAAGGCATAAGAGTAGGTGTGCTCACACATGTGAGCACTAAATATGTAAGATTTAGAGTGTTTATTTTATGACATGTGTAAGAGGTAGAGTGGCTATTATATGACATGTGTAAGAGGTAAGGAAACTACACATGTGTGAGTAAGGTGTATGGTAGGTAGGGGCAATTGTCAAGTGATGGAAATTTTGGATTTTGATCTATGTAGATGAATTTAATGGCTAAAATCAAATGGAAAAGGATTAAGGATGATGTTGATTTAAATATTAGAGGAAATATTAATGAAGATTAATTAGCCTAAATCAATTAATTGAGTAGGTAATAGTTAATTGATTTAGTTGGAGGATTCGGGGGATAAGGTCACCCTTAATTAAATAAATTGTAATTTCATTTAATTAAGGGTAAGGGATAAAGATGCAGGATTAATTAATTAAATTTTATTTATTTAATTAATGGCTAGGATAGAGTAAAGTCAAATGTGGTTGGAAATGGATAAATTTAGGTGTCTACATATTTTCGCTCTATGATATGGTGTCACAACTATGAAAAGTGGCATTATATCAAAGAAGAATAAAGCATAATGTGTAGAAAGGAATAAGGACTAGTGGCATGATGCCCTAGTCACTTGGAAGGGTGAGGAGGGATAATGGAAAGGGATTTTGGTATGCCCTCTCGAGAGGACATGAGAGTTCAAAGAATATAGGTGTGCTCTCAAAATATGGAAGGGTTAGATGATGAAGGGTAAAAGGATATAGGAGAAGTAGGATGGAAAGATCTACGGATGATGAGAGATGGATGATATGAAGGGATGAATGAGATTCATGCTATAGTGGTATAAGAAACCTTGATTTGATATTGCACTTGATGTTATACACCAAGGTATAAGGAATTAGGGTGATGATGTGTCAAGTACATGATCAAAAGGTCAAATGAAAACATATGCCTTATGATACCATGATATGGAAGACCATGATTCCCATGCAATAATACGGTGTAAATACCAAGCATGATGCAAACAATGATAACATGTATAAGCAAAAAAAAAAAAGGATTACACACCTCTAATCAAGTTGAAATTTTAATTGGTTGATGGATGGATTGGTGATGATGATAGCAATGTTAATGATAAGAACAACACATGTACCAAGGATTGGGAATGATATATCCATATGATGATAATTGAATTGAAGTGGATCAACAACCTAATAGCTGATTGGGGTTAAAATTGATGGATGCTTTGGGATGATGGGCTAGATTGTTGAATTGGATTGTATGGGTGAGGATTGATTGCATTTGGATGGAATAATTTAGGATGTTTGGATTGGAAGGAAAGAGAGGTAAAATATATTGGAAGGGATGGGACTATATTGAGGGTTAGGGAGAAGGGAATATAGTGTATATAATGGTTTAGATAGTGGAATGGATGGGAAAAATAAGAAGGGAGAACCAAGGCTTGGGACACAGATGGAATGATGGAGGGATTGCTTAGATAGGAGACATGGGGATTGAGTGGATGGATGGTGATAGGAGATAGTAGAATAGTAGATGGAGGATAGGAGAATTGAACTCCAAGGACTATGTTACAAATAATAAAGACACCGCATGTTATAGTGATATTGAGGATGGAAAGTGGTAATAGATGCATGAGATAGGATGGGACCAAGGAGATAGGATGAGGGATATTGGAGGATGTGGATAATATGTGATAGGTATGATCTAGCATGGATGAAGATTTCTCCTGAGTGTAGAGTGCGAGAGGATGGAGGATTACACATGATTCCTATTTTCCAATTTTTCGTCATGTTAAATGCCCAAGACATCACGAGAAGTGGTTTTAAACATTGGATAGATTATTTCTCTTTACTTTTATTTTATTTTTTGTTTTCTTGGAATAGTATGGATAGAGAGGGATTAGGATAATAATATGGATAAGTGGGTTTTGAATATAGTGGATAGGTGACAAGGCTATGAAATAAATACCCGAGCATGTAGTTCCATAGATGGTATCCCTTAAAGAAGCGCTACAATGAACCATGACAATTGGAGGTATACTCATAGATGTTGATGAAATGATGGCAATAGGGATGTAATAGATGGGGAAATGACAGAATGATGATTTTATGTTAAATCTTGGAGTAAGGAATGTGATGAGGAATGAATGTTGGAAAATGGATGGGGTGTTGGAATACTTGTGGGTGAGTGGATGGGAAGGTTGTTGAGATTAACATTGGTACACGACTTGAGGGGTGGTCCAGCGTTGTGGAGTAGAAATGTATTTTAATTTTGATATTTTGGTGAAGGTGTGGTGGTGGGTTTTTGGACATAAGGCCCCAAAATGGATTGAATAAATAGTGAATAACTTAGGGTAATATATTTTGGGACATAGGGACCTAAATGGATTTTTAGGATGGGAGATTTTTAGATGGAGAATTGAAGGACTTACGAGTGGAGGAATTTTTTGAAGTGGCAATTTTGGATACCAATTTGGATTGTGATTTGTGATGCTTGATAAGTTTTTCTTCACATAAGCTCAATCCAAATAATAAGGCCTAAAACTTGACCTCACTACTTGTTACATTTGGCAGCTTCTTCAAAATAGCCCAAATAAACTCTCTTTTCATTTCTAGTAATACAACTCACACTAAATATTTTAGGGTTCCCATGAGTCGCACCATCGAAATTGAGCTTCAGATGAATACTTGGCGGTGGATTCCATTTAATTCTTGCTCTTTTCATTTTTTGAGGGATAGGGGCCACCAAAATTGTATGCTAGACTAGTGGAAATGGTAGGGATCTATGAGGTTGGATGATTTAGATAATTTATGAATGAGATGCTTGAGAGAGGATGTTGGAAGGAATTCAAATATTTATGCCTTAGTTATTTTTTATTGAAGATTTGAGGTGGCAAATGAATAGGATTAAGGGATTTTGAGATAGGAGTGGTGGGGATAGTAGATTGAGGGTTGCAAGGACTCAAAATGGATGGGAGGATGAAGTATTCGGTTTTGGGACATAATGTCCCAAAATGGATGCAAATGAGGAAAGAGTGGACTTTGGAACATAAGGGCCCAAAATAGATTTGGAAGATGAGAGATGGGGATGTTTTCATTTGGAGAGGTTTAGGATTTAGGAGGAATACTAATATCTTGAGCATGAATTTTGTAGCCAATTCCATAAGAATTTGGATTTGGTTTGATATGAAGGGGTTCTAAAATTCCTTTTCTCATGAAGACCTAACCCTTTTCCTTAATAGTGCATGTTTTGACAAATCTGCTTATGAATGGAATACTTTGCTATTTTGGAAGCAAGACAGGAATCCATTTGATGGGGGTAGGAGGTGGAAGGGATTGTGAATTCTTGGAGGAAATCATATTGTATAAATACAAAGGAACCAAGTTGATAAGTGTGAGGTTCATGAGTGTGTCAGATGGGATTGATATGATCTTGAGAAGGATTAAGATCATGAGAAGGATTGGGAGAGGTGCTTGGATATTGAGATGAAAGGGGATTGTGAGATGGAGTGGAGGAGACACTTGGACCTTGAGATTGAAGGAAATCATGAGATGGATTGGAAGGGATGATTTTATCTTAAGATGGAATGAGATCATAATATGGAGCGGGAAGGACGCTTTGATCTTGAGATGGAAGGGGACTGTAAGATGGAGTGAAATTTATGGTGGCATGCTTTGATTAAGGAATTGACGTAGTTGGTTGTGTTTAGAGGAAATGGGGGATGATGGGAGCTTGGTGCTAGAAATGAGTGTATGGGTGGATTTTAGGAGTGGTGCACATGGATGGGGAAAGGATTTTGGATGTTTATGGATAAGGGACTTTATGTGCTTAAGGTATTGGAGGAATTTGGTAGATTTGGGAGCGGTGAGGTAAGGGGATGTAGGTGGATGAGTGATATGGTAAGATTTCATAACTTTGTTTGCACATGAGGATTTAGGCTCCTTTGTTATTAGTCCTCAAAGGAAATCACTAAATATATGAGATGAATTAGATTTGTATAATTGGGATGGTGTGGTTTGTAAGGATGTAGGAGATGAGGAAGTGGAATAATATTTGTCGATTGAGGATGAGGATGAGGATATTTAAAATAAGTTGGAGACAAGGATTTGGTATGCAAATGGGGTTTGAAGGGAATTTTTGATGAAGGGTTGGTTTCCCTTGTCAAAGGAAGGGGAAGTATGAGTGGTAGAAGATGAACTAGGATTTGATGTACGTGGGGAGGATGGAAGTTTGGCACCAATAATTAAGAGGTACCTAATCATGACATATTTATTTTGGTTGAAGTGATAGGTGAGGATGTAATATAAGAGATATTTAGGATTGGTTGTGGGATGGGTAGGTTCTTGGATTTGATGAATGGGGGATGGGGAGAGCTCATCTTGGTCCATGATAATTCCATTATCATCATAGATATCATATTCAAGTTGGTCAACAAGACTAACATCATCTTCATCAAAGATTGGTGGAGAGGTGTAAATGAATATGTGATGTTAGATTGGATTAGGATGGAATAAATTGGATTAGAAGAGATTATATGAGGTGAGTTGGATTGGATCATTGGACGAGATTGAGTATTGATTGATTAAATCTCATATTTTTTATTTGATTAAGCTCATATTTGGGGTAAGATGGTTAAGTTAGAAGAAGGATAGGATTGTTTGGAGATTAGGATATGGTTGATGTAGGATTAGAAGGTGAAGGGTGGTTAGATTTGGGATGTTAATCTATATCATGACTTAGATTAGAAGGATATAGATGGATGGATGGTTGATTGAGATTTAGATGAAGTTAGATGTAAAATTGGACTGTAAGAAAATTTTGATGAAGAAATTGTTGGGAATAAAAGATGAATATATTGGATTTGATTATGGGATAGCATTTAGAAGAGGAGACTTTGAGATCGATTTTGGATGAGGGTTGATATCAGAAGAATGGGATGATGAATGAAAGGATGATTAAGAAAGTTGGATTTTAATTTTGGAAGGGTACAATGGATTGGAATTTGATTGGAGATTAGAAGATTGGGACTTAAGAATTAAGATGAAGGATGAATTTTATATTTGGATTTAAAAGGGGGAGATTAGACTGGGATTTGGAGGGATGGATAAGGAAGAGGGTGTCAAAATGCAAAAGTGATGATCTACACATGTGCTAATTTTCTCATGTATGCGTTGATCCTCAAGGTGAAGGCACTAAACTAGAAAGATGAAGGGGAATTTTGATTTTGGATGGCTATATATTTGGGTTTAGGATGGAGGAGGTTGGATTGGAAAGATTGGGGTGATTTGGATGGATGAGGAATTAGATTGTTGGGATAAATAAAGGATTTGGAGGAAAATATTGGATGGTTAATTTATGATCAAAATTTGTTTGATTCAATAAGGGGTGGATTTGAAAGCCAACCAAACAAATAAATTGGATTATATGGATTGAGGTTGATAGGTATTCACTAATTTTGCAAGTGAATATTTGACAAAAACTTGTACAATCCTATATTTGTTAAGTGGGATTGACACCTCTTGTAGACTCATAGTATAAGAATCAATACCGTCTACTAAGGGTGTGGATATATAGGAAATTTAAGGTCATGTGCCACCTATGCACCCTTACCTTTGAGGTTGAAGCCTTTTCCAATGTCAGCTCTACCTCTACCACTCCAAAGTACATTGCAAGTAACTTCTCAACTAAATATTTATTTGATACACCATAAGAGGTCACCTAAAAGGTGTTAACTAAGATTTAGAAGCTTTGAAGGGTATCCTCTAAACACTACAAGGGTATGTGAAGCTTAGATCCATGGACACTAGCACATCTACAACAATGTAATAACTTAATGTCACTTCACCTTGTATCCTAACAAAATAAAGAACCTAAGGCTATTCCAAACATGATGTAGCTACAATGAGGTGTAGTGTAGGAAAAAGTATCCCTTTTTCACAATTAATTTGGGAAATATTAATAATAAAATGAGCTAAACTATGCCTTGATTTAGTGTTGTAATATGTATTTTACATATTCACATTAAGTTTAGGGCCCTATTAAATAAAGTAGACTTAATTGTGCCTTATTTTTGGTGTTGTAAGGTGTACCTTTACACTTTCACACTTATATAGGGATTTATTAATTAATTGAGGTTAATTTTCCTTAATTGGCCCCTTTAATTAAAATTCAAGCCTAATTAATTACAATTTTCAAAAAGGAAAACCTGAGATTTATCAATGCCATAACATAACACATCACTGGAGAATGTGTGTCCTAGGTAAGTGACCTAGGCTAGTACCTAAACTTTTATTATGTTTTTGGCAGTATTTCAATGATTTCAAATGTATATTCACATGTCGGCTTGTGTTATTTGAATTTTGGTTACAAGTCATAATAACCCGACCAAAATAACCCTGGATAGAATAACCCGGTCACAATAACCCAAGGATAAAATAACCCATGGTCATAATAACCCAAGCCAAAATAACCCATGGTCAGAATAACCCATGGAAAAAATATCCCTGTACGAATATAGAGAAATTGTAAAATGACCACGGGTTATTTTGTCCATGGGTTATTTTGACCACGGGTTATTTTGTCCATGGGTTATTATGACCCTAGGTTATTTTGTCCTTGGGTTATTATGTCCAGGGTTATTTTGGTCGGGTTATTATGTCCTGATACCTTGAATTTTGATAAACAAATGTTACATATGTATAAATATAAGGTCATTTCACTATGTTTCACCTAATAAGAAAAATTTCAAGCTAGCAAGTTCAAGTTATCACAAGAGCATTTCAAGGCATTCAAGAGCAGATTTAGTGAAGGATTATTGCAGCAATCAAGATCCATCATCATGTCAAAGTCTTATTGTATCATGTATGTTATTGGAGCTAATATGTTGATGTAGAGTTCATGATCCATTCAAGCATTCAAGGCATTATTTCAAATCAAGTTTCAAGATCAAGATCGCATCCATTGGACCCATTTCATGCTAGCTGTAGATCTACATTCCAAGGTTCATACAAGGGTTTAGTGAGTTGTGACATCACTTTGTTCATTCATCATTCCTTCATGTTTCATTGTTACATTTAAAGGTTTAATTATCAAAATGGGGTTTGACCAAGGAAAACCCCCATTCACTGACAACAAAAACATTTTCCTCTTGATTTGTGTTTTCAAATTTTAGGTGGAAGATCTCTTGAAGAACAAAATTGCAAACTTGTCAAACTTGCATTTGTTGTCATCATTATTGAAATTTCACAAAAATTCACCTAGAGGATTTATTTATGGCTGTCTAACTGTGAAAATTAGGGATCTGGGAGCGTAGACACAGTAGAAGAGAACCCAAAAACCATTTTTACAGAACCCTAGCCAAGACCCATTCGCCATAGGGCGAATGAGTCCTCAATTAGCTTTGAAAAAACACTTTTGGTGACTGGTATACATCATTTTCCCTTTCTCATATTTTCATTTTGATTTATGGTTCCATTAGAATTGAGCTAAATCTAATGTTTTCCTCTTCTATGAACTTAAACAATGATTCTACTAATAAGAGTGTTGAACTTGGTGCTTGCCCTAGTTCGACACTTGATGTTGTCCCTTTGGTTAGTTGTCGTCATTCTATATATACTAAAGAAGATTGGGATGCAAATGACTTGCTATAGGTTGACTTGCATGTGCCTTACTAGTATTTTTCTTTGTTTTATTTTGCATGTCTCTTTGTGTGATTGCATGTGCGTAATGTGATCCCCCCATACTATTATGCTTGATGTATCTCTCTCTCTTTATGTGCATTCCTCTATTTGTATCTACATTCTTCTATATGTCGTAAACATTTATATTTTCATTTGTCTTGTGTTTTCCTTTCGGGGATGATGCAAGGCATCAAAACGTTTAGGTATCTTACATGTTGACTCGAAATATTTTTCTTTGTTTTCACTCTTTATGTGTCATTCTTCCTATTCAGTGAGTATTTGGGGAATGATGACATTTCCAAGCTCTATAATCACATTGTAGCAAATATATATTGACCTTGAATCCGTAGATTCCTTACACATTTTTGGGGGCAACCTCTTCCCCTTTCATGATGTAGCTTCATTCAGGAACATATGACTTGGCACAAGGCTTTCCGAATAAGCTCTCATGTCCTCCTTATGGTTAGCATTAAAATATTTGCTACTTTCATATATATATGTGTCTGTGTGTGTATGTATATATACATATATATGTATATACATAACACACCTTGCATGCCAATAGAGCCTTGCCCATGTTCATGAGTGCTTAGCATAACACAACTTGTTAGGCCTTGTGAAGCTCGAAGTTTCGTATTGTGGTGCCTTATTGAAGTTGTCAAGAGGATAGCTTTGATATGGTATGGGAGCCTAATAAGATTCTCTCATTTGCCACCCGTTGGGGGCTTACCTAGTGGATGGCCTGAGCTTCCATTAGCCCGTGTCAGCGTGTGTGTTGTTTGCATAGTGGATATCAAGTTCTACTTGTGAATGTATTGGACAAACAACCCAGACTTGATCCACATCGAGTTGGATGAACAGTCGAAGCTTGATCCACCTCCCTTTCTTCTAGGCTTCAATGATGTATGATTGAGTATCTTTGTCATTGTTGCATACGTATGTGTCTTGAATGTCTAATTTAGTCTGAGTTTGCGCTTGTGCTCATCCTCTCACTAAAGTGGCCCTGGATAAATGTAGTGTAGGAAAAAGTATCCCCTTTTCACACTTAATTTGGGAAATATTAATAATAAAATGAGCTAAACTATGCTTTAATTTAGTGTTGTAATATGTATTTTACATATTCACATTAAGTTTAGGGACCTAATAAATAAAATGGACTTAATTGTGTCTTATTTGTGGTGTTGTAAGGTGTACCTTTACACTTTCACACTTATCTAGGGCTTTATTAATTAATTGAGGTTAATGTCCCCTTTAATTCAAATCCAAGCCTAATTAATTGTAATTTCTAAAGAGGAAAACCCAACATTCATTAATGCCATAACATAACACTTATCATTGGAGAATGTGTGTCCTAGGTAAGTGACCTAGGACCCATTTTCCCAAGGGTGAATAGGTCCTCACTTAGACCTAGGACCTAAATTTTTATTATTGTTTTGGAGGTATTTTAATGATTTCAAATGTATATTCACATGTCAGCTTGTGTTATTTTAATTTTGGGAAACTAATGTTACATATGTATAAATATAAGGTCATTTCACTATGTTTCACCTAACAAGAATATTTTCAAGCTACCAAGTTCAAGTTATCACAAGAGCATTTCAAGAGAATTTCAAGGCATTCAAGAGCATATTTAGTGAAGGATTATTACAGCAATCAAGATCCATTATCATGTCAAAGTCTTCTTGCATCATGCATGTTATTGGAGCCAATATGTTGATGCAGAGTTCATGATCCATTCAAGCATTCAAGGTGTTGTTTCAAATCAAGTTTCAAGATCAAGATCCACATACATTGAAACCATTTCATGCTAGTTGCAAATCTACATTCCAAGGTTCATACAAGGGTTTGGTGAGTTGTGACATCACTTTGTTCATTCATCATTCCTTCATGTTTCATTATTTCATTTCAAGGTTTAATTACCAAAATGGGGTTTGACCAAGGAAAACCCCCATTCACCAACAACAAAACATTTTTTCCTCTTGATTTGTGTTTACAAATTTTAGGTGGAAGATATTTTGAAGAGAAAAATTGCAAAGTTTTAAAAGTTGCATTTGTTATCATCATTGTTTCAATTTCACATAAACTCACCTACAAAATTTATTTTTGATTGCCCGATTGTGAAAATTAGGGATCTGAGAATGCAGACACAGTAGAAGAGAACCCAAAAACCATTTTTACAGAGTCCTAGCCAGGACCCATTCACCATAGGGCGAATGAGTCCTCAGTTAGCTTTGAAAAAGCACTTTTAGTGACTGTTACACATCATTTTCCCTTTCTCAAATTTGCATTTTGATTTATGGCTCCATCAAAATTGAGCTTTATTAGATGCATTTTGTAGATTGCATTTTGGAGTTTGTTTTCTTTCTCCTCAAAGTGTTGTTTAATCAGGACCCCCGTCCTTGCAAAAAAGGAAATCAACAAATTAATACTTCGACTTGACTCACCTGAGGTTAATAGTACTTTCATTGTGTGGATCTCATTTCCTAATGAAATAAAGGAGAATAGGTCTTTCTACTATCATTTTGGTGAACCCCCTTTTGGTTTTCAATCAACTCAACCTATTTTCCCTTGTTCTACGAGGTAAAAAAATTTATTATCCTCCTTTTATACACCCCACTAAATTCACGTGGTTGAGGTCATCTCTTAGGGTCATGAAATCCCCAAGTATGTCTCCTAATGGGAAATGAATGCTAGGTGTTTTTGGTCACCCAAGATCACATGAAGCACAAGGAGAGAGCATACACACAACTAGAACCCTTAGGTTATAATCTAAATTGAGAAGGAAAGTTTAAGAATTTTGATCCCCAAGATCACGCAAATTATAAGGAGAGAGCACACATAAACATGATAAGCAAGTTTTTTTACCCTCTAAACTAATTTATTATAAATAAACTAGTGGAAAATAACAATATTGGACAAAAAAATGAAAACAATACTTATTAGTTTTGTTTTAATGATTTTTCCAGGAGAAATTAATTGCACCACTAGATTAGTACACTGGTTATAAGAGAGGGTTATTTAAAAATGTGTGAACCCCAACCTTGGTACCTGCAAAACAACAAGAGTAAACAAGTTAGACAAGTGATTGCAAGCCAAAACAAGGATTCCCCATGAAATTCATTTACAACCTCAAACTAGGAAAGTAAATAACAAAGAACACAATGAAAATGATTAAACAAAGATCAAATCCTAATTATATGTGCAAACTCATGATCCCATGGGGGAATTGGTGCCAATTTGATGTAAAAATTGGCCCTTTCCCAATTCCTAAGATGCAAGCTTCGAATGTTGAAGAGATTGATCCACTTTGTTGATGAAGGATGAAGATTCCAAGCCAAAAATCTGCAAAACCTAGTTATGACTCAATGATAATAGATAGAATTCAAGAGATATTTGAGCATGGTAACTTTGCTTGGATTGTGGATGATCAAATGAGAATATGAGCATTTTACTTATAGGATTTCAAGATGGATGAAAGTCCAAATTTGAGCAATGTGGGACTAACATTCATCCAATGATATGATGCCACTTGTCAAGCTATGAATGGAGGGAGGATGTGCAAGATTTGGGCTTTGTGCCAATAAATGCCAATATTTGAAATTCAAATTTGTTGAAATGACATGCAAGAGGGAAGGGAAAATGCAATAAATGCCACTTGGCTCAAGGCAAAGGACATGTAAGATGAAGTTATTGCCTTTTGGATGTACATGTTGACTTGGAATTTTTGAATTCAAATTGAGAGAATATTCCAAAAGATGCCATGTGAGGAAAATAGGGATTTAATAAATGAATTAAATCTATTTTCATGTGCAACTTGCATTATCTAGAGGATGGGACATGAGATTAGATTAAATTAATCAAGGGTTAATTAATTTAACAGGAGATTTGATGATGTGACTTATTTGACTTAGATTTATGGATTTATTTAACTCAAATAAAAGAGGAATATGACAAGAGATTAATTAAATAAGGATTTTGATTTATTTAATTAAAAGAGATGGTGCTAAATTAAATCAAATAAGGTTTTAATTTATTTAATTTAATAGATAGACTTTAGAGATTTAATCAAATAAATTGATTATTAAATTAAATAGGGATAATTAGATCAGATGGGTCGATTTAATTAACAAAAAGAATTGACTTAATCAGATAAAATGATTTATTTAATTAAGAGACGAATATTGATGAATTTAATCAGATAGGGAGATTTGATTAAATGGTTAGACCGAGGGATGATTCAAGAAGAAACGGTGTTAGTAAGTCAGGATCAGATGCACAATGTCAATCAATATATTTTACGTGTCTACATTTTGCCCCTCTTTTAAGCAATGCACTCGTTGCGTTGGTTCAAAGAATAAACGATCTCAATCAAAGCTGAATTTTTTTTTATATTTAAAAACTTGCCCCACTGCTGCCTGGCGGAAGAGAATATGCCAATATAATGCCCCCTCAAGAGATCGGACGAAAATTTTAATTTTTTGGGTGATCTCGCGAAAAAATTGACAAAGTACCCGACAAGTCCGAAAGGGGTCCAGGAGGCTAAAAATGTGTCTAAACGCAATAAAATGATGAAAAACAAGCCTCAAACAAACAAAAAAAGGTTCGGTGGTCCAAAATCCTAACATGACAGCCATTTAGGGTTAAAAAACCCAAATTTTTAGGCTTAAAAGGGGCCTGAGGGGTCACTTTCAAGTCATCTTCACACACCTCCGCTAGAAAACTTGAGATTCAAGCTCTGACTCCCTGACGATATGACGCAACGATAGCTTCCCCTGCACATTTCGGACCGAGTTCGGACCTACCAGCGGCCACCTGGCATCGGGGCACTGGTATGTGATCCCTACCAAAGTTTTGTCTTTTCATTTAATGCATTAATTATTGCTTTAAAAGAGGAGCTCATTTCCAACAACGCTATATAGCGTCGCTCGATGTTTAAACTGTGTCGCGCCAGGTCATTTTTCACCGCGATGGTGCTATTTAGCGCCGCAGCAATGCAGTTTGAAGTTTAGAAACTTTGACGCTGGGATCGGGCTTGGCAGACCAGTTCGAGTAAAGTGTGCCATGGTAGTGCCCTTTTCGTGCAAACTATGATGTTGGAGGAGAAATTGCACTGCGGCGGCACCATTGGCTCCTTTTGGGCTCGAGCGTCAGATTTTGAGTAAACTCAAACTGCGACACCTTCACAAACTATGCCGCTAGAGGCGAGCTTGGAGTGTTCAACCAATAATTTTTCAATTTTTTTAACATGATGACTTTCCTTGATGCAGGACGGGCCGAGGGAGCTCTACTATCAGGAGCACCGGTCACGAGATTTGGCTAGCGTCCTACAAGACTTGAGTGACAGAGACCAAGATCGACTGGGAGTCGCAGGATTATGGCACATTGCATATGCGGCGCCTGTGCGCACTCACCTAGGGATGCTGTCAACATTGGCCGAGAGGTGGCACAACGAGACATCGTCGTTTTATCTCCCTACTAGCGAGGCCACTATTACCTTGGCCACCGGGTGAACTATGATATGGACGAGGGACGCGAGTCCTATATTAGAGTCCTCGCCATACGAGACATCATTTATTGTGAGGGATAGATCGAGTTAGAGAGATACAAAGTTATATCTCCTCCCTTACGGTGGGCGGTTGCAGTGATTATTTCAGGTTTAGTTGCCCCAGACAGACGAGGGCAATACTTCAGTCCCCGCTAGGGTTATTGCTGTGAGCGGATGGTCCGAGACAGGCCAGTTCGCTTTGCATGGGGACCTGTACTTCTGGCTTCGCTCTACAGAGATTTGCACGAGTACGTGTATATGGACGGCAGAGTTCATGTCTGGGCATGGGAGCACATTTTTGTGCTACGTCCACGGGTCGTTTCAGTTTCAATGGGGGCAAAGGATGCCCTCATAGCACGATATAGAGGTGGTGTGTCCTTCACACACACTGGAGAGCACAAGATCCTCTACTAGAGGCGGGTCCTAGACGAGATGCTTGTCTTTACTTAGCATCCATATCTTGGTCAACCTGGATGGGCCGACGATACTACTCAGCTCTTTTACTGCCGCCAAGATCAATATATGCAGGGGCAAGAGCACACGATGATCAAGAGGTACCTACCTGGGCATGTACAGTGTCAATTTGGAGAGCCGCAGGATCGACCTGACGATGACTACGTAGCCGCCTTTGCACGCAGCATGACACAGGTGTCATGGGGTCACGATATTCCTACCTCTGAGGCACTTGATAGCTTCAGGAAGTTGGTAGCCTGACCGTGGGCTTATGATCAGGGCTTGGCAGATCCAGGGACCACATAGGCCTACAGGGATTGGTTCAGACCTCCTCTTCGGTTGACCATTCTGGGTGAGGATCTAGAGGTGCGCAGGGTCAGAGGCAGAGGGAGAGGACGAGGGTGAAAACCTAGGGTTGAGATTCGACAGGATCCGCCATTGGTGCCCCTAGTCTCACCAGGTCACGAAGATGTTTACATGCAGGATCCAGCAGTCCCACTACCACGAGCCGAGGGTGAGGATCAAGTTCATGTGCAACCACGGGTACAACCACAGGGATAGGCGGATGGTCAAGATGCACTGATTGCATAGCTTCAGGCCCAGGTTCAGGCACTGACAGCGGAGAGAGACCAGGCTAGGGATGAGAGAGTAGCTCAGAGCAGAGAGGGATCAGGTTGTGTAGCAGAGATAGGCTGCAGAGCTACAGGCAACCATTGAGCTAGGCCGTAGGCAGCAGATCGAGAGTATGACAACCTCCTCCCATGGTACAGTGCCAGTACAATCCTACAGGGATGTTGTCCGAGAGATAGAGTACTAGCATCGGGCTTACCATGACACCGTACCTAGAGCAGATTGGGTCCCCGAGTACTCAGAGCGGGCCAACCAGAGACCACCAAAGGGTCATGGTGACAGGGGTGAGGGCAGCATTCACAAGGATCGAGCTTAATCCAGATGATACACCTTTTGTGCCTTATGAGCTCATTTTTGATAGCCCGATGGGCATTTTGTACCGATTGACATATATGTGTACAGTGATCCAATTTATTTTTTGTACTATGACAGTGACATGATTGATGATATATATAAGCCGATTTTGATGCTATGTACTGTGTACTTTTTATTTATGCATGTATGATTCTTCTTCTATATGTTATGGATGCATTTATTTCTAATGATGTTTATGCCATGATTATGACTAACAGATCTATATTATGCTCACCTATGATATGATGTGCAATGATGTTATCTATATGATGATTTATTTTATGCAAATGTGATATGTGATGTGGATAGTATATGTAAAATGATATGATCTATGGCATATGCAATGATGTGTGGAATATGCTTATATATGAGATGATTTATGGATGGATGTACTATGAATGCGATGGTTCAATGAGATGCTTAGAATAACAAATGTTATTATCCTAAACGTAATTATTGATGATGTATGTAATGCAATGATATGTTAATGCAAAATGATATGCTAATGCGTAATGTGAACGTAATCTGACGATATGATGTTATTTATGTTATGCAAGTATGTATGCCTAATGAATTAAATGCTTATATGCCTATTGCTTATGATTGTGCAATAAATGATTATGGAATGATTTTGTAGATGCTTCTATGATGATTTATATGAAATGGTTATGAGATGCAGATGAACATTTATGTACTGATTGATATAATGTCCTGAGATGCAATGTAATGGGTGAAATGCACTGACATGGATGCGACTATCTATGAAGAGTGTTTATGATAACCTATTTATGATGATTGAAGTGCAATGCGTACGTTTCCTATATGATATGCTTATGCAATATGCTAATGATTTGTGGATGCAGGATCGATGGCGATGATGATGATGATGATGATGATGATCAACTGTCATAGTACCTTGTTAGCATGATTAGCAAGAAAAGAAGTCATTTCAAAAAGACACAAAATGATGCAAATGCAGATGATGATGATTACTTGCAAAGGAATTATGGGATTTCAAAAGGGGCAAATTTTCTTATGTTTGGAAAACTAACACCGGTAGATACGATGCATCAAAGGTATAAAGGAAAACCCGAGGATGGCGTGGTACTTAGTATGATGGAACCTGACCTAAAACAATGAAATCAGATAAGAATATTCTTGTTCATACGACATCTGAAAACCTTCGCTAGGATGTACTTCAAAGTTTACGGACACCTCGGACCAAAACCTGAAGGTGAACTATCCTGTAATAGTCAACAAGTTGTAAGTAAGGCCTCTTCAACACATACTATAAGCTAGTATTAAGAGGTTATTTTACAAATCAGCAAATACCCGATGAGCCAAAAGATAACGATCATTGCCCCATTCCTATTTCTCTAAATCCTCTGTTTTGGGATATCATCGAGACGTCCTTGGAATGAGCGCAAATAAGATAAGTCAAAAGATAAAGACCAAGTAAACAAACAAACTAATGCTCTTCAATACCGCTAACAAAAAGAGGATGTGTTTTCTAGGGATAGGAACTAAAACTTATTGCCAAAAGATAATGCCCATTGTAGGAAGGATTCATCCTAGGACATGTTAGTGGATGGCGGCACGTCATTTCATTTATCCAAAGTGCTCTAAGGGATGATTGATATGGGACCGACTGGATGATGTGTTACCGATACAAAAAGATGACCAATTTGCTTATGCACTGACTTAGACTTAAGACTTGACGTTTGGAGTTTTGCTTTTAAGCTGCTAGACTTGTTTCCAACTGTTTCACCAAAGGTTGATGATGACGATTAGTTTATTATGAGTGGTGTTATTTGCGGGTCCAAGCGAGATGGGACAGATGGATTTTTTCAAATATTTAGATTTTTTTGATGTTTTGCAATGCAGGGGGCTGTTTTGGTGTTTTTCAAGATTTTCAAATGTTTTGATTGCCAATTTTCCAATGTTTTGGGTTTTACGAGATTTTGACTGACTAGAGACTAACCTAAAGACCTATCCTAGGGTCGAGGGCTAGTCGATAGACTAATGTACCTAAATTATATATGTAGAGACCCACGTGGATTGATTGATGAGTTAGTAGATTCTGAGATGATGATATACATGATGAGATTAATGAGTTTATTATTCTGAGACTCCTATAGAGATGACCTAAATGTCACCGAGGGGATGATCAAAGATCAACCTTGCCTATGTTCAAGCTTTCGGAGATGGCCCGTGGTTCAACAAGAAGACCATTTTACTTTTGACTTGTTTAAATTGGATTTTGATATGTTTTGATGTTTTGGATTTTTGATATTTTTGGATTTTTGATGTTTAGAATTTTAGAATATACGAATTCGATCCAGATGAAGCGTGCCCCAGTGATGCAATAATAGACTCTTCGCGATAAAAGCCGGGATGGCCCGATAGCGAGGATGATAGTACTAGGAGGGATCATGATCTGAACACGAGGACCAAACTATGAATTGTGAATGTAGTGGATGAGTGATGGATGGAACTGTGAATCGATGGATGATGGAATTGAAATGGATGGATGATCTCTAGAACAAAGTAAAGATCTAGTGGATGAAAAATGCTTATTTACACAAGGCACTTGTTTGCAGTTTTCACCAAAGTGATGCCCTTAAAGTGCCACCAAAGTGGTTTTACTAGATGGCGATTTTTTTGATCTTTTTTTCTTTTTTTCTTTTTTTGTTGTCACCAAGACACCTGTTTTCCAGGTTTTCGCCGAAATAACCATTTTTCAGGACTTTTTCTATTTTTTTTGGATTTTTTGGTTCTATACCTTAAAAGATTTAGGCATAAAACTTTTTGAGATGGGAGCTATTTATGGGCTCTTATAGAGGTTCCCCTTCGAGTGTTGATAACTGATATGCCCCTGATTTGTAACTTGCTGTTATGACAAACGGTCCTAACTAATTAAGTTTGAACTTGCCTTTGCTTCTTGGGTTTGAGACATTCTTCTGATTTTCTTTTAAGACCAGTTCTCTGACTTGGAAAGTCCTGCTTCTGATTTTCTTGTTGTAGCTCCATTTGAGTCTATTCTAATAGACTTGCAAGTGATTTAAAGCATCTATGCATCTCTCATCCAGTAACTCCAGCTCATTTAGTCTTGATACCCGATATTCTTCATCCGTGACAAGGTTTTGTAGTGATATCCTAAGGGATGTGAGCTTGATCTCAATGGGGAGTACAACTTCTATTCTGTAGACCAAGGAGAAGGGGGTGGCGCCGGTGGGTGTGTGGATGCTAGTTCGATAAGCCCAGAGGGTGGGATTAAGTTGCAAATGCTAGTCACGACCTGCGTCGTTGACTTTTTTTAAGGATTTTTAGAATGGTTTTATTTGTAGCTTCTACTTGGCTGTTTCCTTGGGGATAGTACGGTGTGGAGAAGTGATGTTGGATTTTGAATTTCTTGCACAAGTCGTGAACCTCCTGGTTCTTGAATGGTGTCCCATTATCTGAGATAATGGCTTGTGGGACACCGTAATGACAAATGAGATAGTTTAGGATAAATTTTGAGATCTGCTTCCCAGTGATATATGTCATGGGTATGGCTTCCACCCACTTTCTGAAGTACTCAGTTGCAGTTATGATGAATTTGTGGCCATTGGATGAGGTGGATGTGATTTTCCCAATGAGATTGAGTCCCCACTGCGAAAAGGGCCATGGTGTGACGATGGGATGAAGCTCTTGAGTTGGAGCATGGATGAGGTCCCCATGTTGCTGACATTGTAAACACCTTTTAGCATGATCATGTGCTTCTCTTTCCATTGTGGGCGAATAATACCCCATCCTCAGCAGTTTCTTGGCGATATTCATTCCACTCGAGTGTGAGCCACATATACTATTATGAACTTCGGTTAGAGCGGTTAATGCCTCCTTAGCATTTAGGCAGTGCAGCAAGGTACCTTCTATGCTTCTACAATATAAGTTATCACCTAAGATGACAAATCTGGATTCCTTTTTGATAAAAGTTCATTTTAGGTTTGATGGGAGGTCAGCGGGTGTGACTCCTATGCGAAGATATGTATAGATTTCATGATACCAAGGATCGCCAGGACCAACGATTTCACACACATATTCTGATTCTAGTACCTCGAATGTGGGGACGAGAAGCTGCTCAATCAAAAATTCATATTTTGACACATTATGAGGGATGTCTAATAGGGACCCAATTGTAGCCATGGCGTCGGCTACTCTGTTGTTGGTTCTTGGAATCTTCTCGAATGTTATGTCAATGAAGGATTCCTTTAGAGTCTCCACCAATTTCTTGTATGGAGTGGGCTTGTCATCCTTAGTCTGGTATTCATTATTAACTTGATTTATGATCAATTGAGAGTCTCCATACACCTTGAGAGCTACGATGTTCCATTGCACTGCTATCCTGAGGCCTATAGTCAAAGCCTCGTATTCTGCTATGTTGTCGGTGCAAGAAAATGCCAATTTGTATGACTTTGGTATGCAATCCCCTTGTGGGGTGATGAAGAAGACACCAACTCCTGATCCATGTTGTGTGTATGAACCATCGAAGTATAGTTTCCAATGGTCAGTTATGTTGAGGTTAAAAATGGATTCATCTGGGAATTTTGAGACAAGAGGGTTGTCAGAATAAATGGGTGCTTTTGCTAGTTGATCTGCAATAACTTGACCTTTAATGGCTTTCCTCTCTACATACTCGATATCATACTCTGATAATATCATTACCCATTTTTCCATTCTGCCTGTGAGCATTGCTTTTGATAGGACATACTTGAGGGGGTCAATTTTCGCAATGAGCTTTATCTTGTGTGCCAACATGTAATGTCTGAATTTTTGGGATGCAAACACTACTACGAGGCAAGCTTTATCGATGAAGGAGTAATTTAGCTCGTGACCTACCATTGTTCTGCTGATATAGTAGATGGCCCTCTCCGTTCTGTTTTCATCATGCTGAGCTAGGAGAGCTCCAAGGGCTGCTGCTGTTGCTGACACATATAAGATCAATGGCTTCTTTGGGATGGGTGGCATTAAAATTGGCGGTGTCAGTAGGTATTCCTTGATTTTGTTAAATGCCTCTTCGCACTTTGTATCCCATTTGTATGCTACCCCCTTGTGGAGTAGGTGGGAATATGGGTTCTGCTTGTCTGCCAGTTGTGCTATGAATCGTCGGATGGATTGAAATCTGCCTTGGAGACCTCTCAGTTGTTTTAGTGTCTTTGGTGCTTCCATCTCAAGGATTGCTTTCACTTTTTCCGGATCCACCTCGATACCCCTCATGGAGACTATGTATCCTAGCAATTTACCTAATTGTACACCGAAGACGCACTTCTTGGGATTTAGTCTGACTTTGTATTCTTCCAGTCTGTCAAAGATAGCGCTTAGGGTTGCTATATGATCTTGTCTTTTTCTGGATTTTGCTAGGATGTCATCGACATAGTCTTTGACTGTTTTATGAATCATGTCATGGAATATTAATGTCATGGCCCTTTGATAGGTTGCTCCTGCATTCTTTAGGCGAATGGCATCATGTTCTAGTAGTAGGTCCCCATGGACCGGTGAAAGTGTCGTCTTATGTTGATCTTCTTTTGCTATCATGATCGGTTGTATCTTGAAAATCCAGATCCATTAGTGATAGCATCTCATGTCCTATTTGTCATGTCTACTATCATGTCAATGTTGGGAAAGCCGAAAATCATCCTTGGGACATGCTTTGTTGAATCCGAGAAGTCTATCACCGAGATTCTAATGGCTCAATCAAGCTTTGAAATGGGTACCAAGTTTGATACCCATTCTGGATAATCTATAGGTCGGATAAATCCTACATCTAACAACTTTTTGAGCTCCATTTTGACCAATAAGGCTATTTGAGGATGCATTTTCTGAAGCTTTTGTTTGACCAGTTTTGCTTCTAGATACACAGCTAAATGATGGACCACAGTCTCTGGATCAAGCCCTGGCATGTCGGCATAACTCCATGCGAAGTTTATTTGCCTTTCTCTTAGGAATGCTGCTAGGAGTTCTTGCTCTTCTAAGAATAGTGATTCATAGGAATGAGTATCGCGAGGGTCTCCTCTATTCTAAGGTTGACAGGGATTTTGTTTTGCGGCCAAGGCTAGCGGAAGCGATGAATAGCTCTTAAGGAAGATTGAATCCTTCATCCTGAAGTTTTCGAGGAGAGGTTTTCACCGATGGATCGTCCTTTCTTTTTACTATTTTCTTGTGAAGTGCCCGCAGTGTGGTTTTGCTCAGGACTTGAATACTTAATTCTTAGTTTACCTATAACTGCGGCGGAAAGGATTCAATCGTTTCAGTATTAATAAGAAGCGTGTATTGTCCAATTCCATTATAAACCACGCGCCCTTGATCTACATCTAGAGATGTTATCCTCCGATACATGAATTACGAGAAGCGTCTCGTCGTTTTGAATGTATTAAAATTGGTCTCGTCGAATTAGTAGTCGATCGGAGTTTAGGGGATATACTAAAGTGATCTCATAGTTTTGATGAATGCATTTACGAAGGATAAGGTACTAATTATATAAAGTATCCCTCAAAATAGCCTTCATTAGATTGGTCAAGTGATCCGCGTGGTATATGAGCCTCGATTATAAAGTTTAGTAATATGTCTCTTCACGGTATTAGAGGGGTATCATACGCTGAAGTGATAAGGCGAGGAGAAATATTAACGTTCTAGCAGGAGGACGTACGTATGGTTATACTTTCGGAGGTACGTCAGGCAATATTTGTTATAGGTCACATCTCTAGCATGATAGTTATTCTGAGCCCATTGTCGTTTTGTCCCAGTCTTTAGTTTCTGTTGTAGCCCATCGCGAGCATCATTTGTAGGCCCTTACTTGTCTCATCCATTGGTAATTCAAGTGTCGGTATTTCATCTCGATACAACATGTGAGATAGATCTACTTCAATAAACTCCTGACCAAGGTCTCCCCAGCTTGTGAATTCAGGATAGTCTTTAGGATACGTTTGTGATGTGGAAGCTTGATTTTCTTGTGGACGTCCTCATGATCTAGGAGATTGTGGTAACTCTCCTATCACAAAAGCATTATTAGGGAGCTTGTAGCTTCCACAACCATCCTCTTGGATGATGAGATTGATGTCGGAGATGGTAGGAATGGTGGGAGTGGTGGGTGTCTCTATCGCAGAAGTGGACGCGAGAATGGCGGGGTCGATGTATGGTGTGGATGGGCCCTCATCATTTTTTGGCACTTGGGGAATTTTGTAATACTTTGCCTCAAGATTTTTGCAATATGAGAACGGTTCGGGATCTCCATGGACGGTAACCTCTTGTCCATTATGTGTAAATTTCACACATTGGTGGAAGGTTGATGCTACAGCTTTCATTGCATGGATCCATGGGTGTCCCAGGAGGATATTGTATGGAAAATCAAGGTCCAAGACCTGACAAGTGGTTTCCATGAGCGTTGGCCCTACTTGAATAGGGAGTTTAATAGTGCCCTGAGACACTCTTTCTTGGTCATCATATGCTCTTATCGTGATTCCCTTTCCTTTATCGATGGAATCTTCTGATATTTTCAACTGCTTGATAAGGCTGAGAGAACATATGTTCAAACTCGCACCTCCATCCACCAAGACCCTTTTGATTTTGCTCTTATGTACTATGGCTTCCAAGTGAAGTGCGCGGTTGTGAGATAGTTGGGCGGGGAATTCTTGGTCAAAAAATGTAAGGAGATTAGGTGTTATGATATTTCTGACCGTAGCTTGGAATTGCTCCTCATCGAGATCTGCGGGGACAGTAGATGAGGCTAATGATTCCTCAAGGATCTTCTTATGAGCTGATGATATTTTTAACAACTCCATGATGGAGATGTGTGCTGGCATTCTCTTGAGTTGATCTATGACATTGTATCCATGCAGAACATATCTAGATGAAGGGACCCTATTTGTTTGAGATGATCCTGTGATGGTGACTTTGCCACCTCTTGTGGTGACTTCACAATTTGCAGCATGGGCGCCCTTGATGGTGATGACCATGCAATCCTCATTTAGGGAGGCAACGCCTATTTCGTACACATGATTTACACTACCCTTCCCTTTATCCTTGTTATTCCCTTTGTTGCCATGATTCGGCATCAGATTCATGTAGATTTTATGATCCTAATTTCCCATAGGTTGTTCCACGTTTATGATTTTCTTATCAATGAGATCTTGGATGATGTTTTTGAGTCTCATGCAACTGTTTGTGGTGTGGCCTTTGATTATGTGAAATTTGCAAAGTTGATTCTCGTTGTACCAAGGAGGTTTGACATCGGGTTCTTGGTAATTCTCGAATGTAGGAGGTTTGATAAGTTTTTCGTCAATCAACTTTTTCATAATGTCCTCAAGTGGTTCCCCCAAAATGGTGTATTTTCGTTTGGGATATGTTTTGCATTGAGATGGTCCCCTTTGGTCATTGAGATTATTGATGGTTGGATTGATGTTGGATTGATATGTTGTGTGATGAGTGTTTTGATTTTGTGATTGGATTTGTTGTGAAGGTGTGTTTTGGCGTGGACCACTAATGACCACCTTGGCATCAACGACACCATCATTAGTGACGTTTTTATTCCTTGCCCACATTTGAGGTTTATCATTGTAGTTGGATGGTGGACGATTATTTTGCTATTCGTGGTATGATGTTGATTTTGCGGGTTGAGTCACAAGGGATCTTTCAATGCTAAGTGCCTTGGAGATCAATTGATCATATGTGGTGATGCCCTGAACTTTGAGATGAAATGTCAAGCGGCCTTCAAGGTTGGCTATGATGGTGCAAACTTGTTGTTCTTCTGGCATGGTCCACTTGCTCCGATTGGCCTTGGATCGCCATCATTGAAGGAATGAAGCGAAAAGATTCATTCTTTCCTTTGAAGTCCGATTCTTGAGACCCAACATCCCGATACAATGGCCGTACGCAGTTCTTAATGAATGCATACTCTAATTTCTTGGAATTTTTCTAATGCACGAAGGTGGCAGAGAACCATTAGATAAGCGAGCACATAGCTTCACAGAAATAGTCACATCGAGATAAGTATGCGTCATATACAACCTCCATGCAAGCCAGGCAAATTCCCGATGTGATCTTCCCAAAGGGAACATCCTAAAATGTTATCAAATTTAGAGTTTCAAATCCCTTAAAGATTGTTTGTCCTCTGGAATCTATCGGAATGGATGGGGACACAGGATTTGCTTGGTGTTTGTTGTTTCGTGATTTGAAGGTGAGCACTTGTTGGGGAAACGGCACGAGTTATTCCAGTACATCGTTTATGGATGGGGGTGGGATAGATAATGTTTAGGGTGTCTAATCATTAGTTTGGATAGATTGGGTTAGTCATTATTTTGTTCAATAGTATAATATGTATTTTGTCGGCGAGTGGGCTTCCACTGCTTCTTTGTATAAACAGCGATATATTGTTAGATCTTTATTCATGCGCTAAGATTTATTGCTTGTTGTTGCACTTATTCTTTGTTCAACAATGCTTATTTGATATCTTGCAATTCTTGTTGCTTGTTGTTGTGCAAGAAGTTGTGCTTGATATTTGGCTTGTTGTGCCTGATATTGAGCTTGCGCTTGTGCTGTGTGTGCTTGTGTTGCTTGTTGTTGCAATAAAAGTTGTGCTTGAGCGGCCTTTTGTGCTTGCAATGCTTGGGCGGCTTGGGTGGCTTGTTGTGCTTGTTGTGATTGTTGCGCTTGTAATGCGGCTTGTGCATCTTGGGTGACTTGTGCAGCTTGAGTGGCTTGTTGAGCAACTAGGTGTACAAATTTTTGTTTCTGCACTTGTTGGTATCCTCTTTGAAAAGCAGCTTGCAATGCCGCGCTGTATTGGTTTGATGTGGTGAACGTTGGTGGTGGTGGGGGTGGTGGAGGATTCAAAATGGTGTTCATGGTGGTGGTGAATGGTGATGTCGTGTTGATTATTTGATTAGTCGATGGTGGTATTGGTGTGGTAAATGGCGTCATTGATGTGATTGGCCCTTGAGAGACCATGCTTTGTGATGTTATGGGGGTGGTTGATGATGTTTCAATTGTTTGTGTGTTTGTTGCCTGTTGTTGCAATGTCGACGACAAATTTTGAGCATTAAACAAAATGCTTTGGTTTATGGTTGGGATGTTGTTTTGATCGATACTTGGTAGAGGGGGAAGCCCTAAACCAAGGAGTGGTATGGATGATAATGGCAGTGGTGGGATAGGTAGAAATGTAAGGGGTGTTAGTTATTGTGTGGTGTCGAATATTCCCCCTGGTCCGAATATATCTCCCTCTTCTTGTGATTTTGTGAGAAGAGGTGTTTGTGGTGCTCCGTGGAAAGATGTTGATGATGGGTCATAATGTAAAGTGAGAGGAATATTTTTGTGTAATGGGTTATGGGGGATGTTTTGTTCCAAGGTGGTGTTTGCATCCAAGTTTTTATTATTAACAAGGGGATGTGCTTGAAGTGCATTGAGGAATGTGTTTCCCTTGTTAACGTTGGGTTGGGTTGGAGCAAACGATGTTGTGATTTGTGAAATGTTTTGCTTGATGTTTTGGGATGGAGGTGTAGATGAAATGGGGATGGTGGATGAAATTGGTGGAAAAGATGTCTCTACTATAGTACTCACATCAAAATCGGAAGACAACTTGGCCCCTTGTTTTGCTAGTTCAAGCATGTATAACGAAGGGTTAAGTCTCATTATGATGTTGATGATTCTATGGTTGTCTGGATTTTGGAGCTTTTCCATCATTTCCTCGCAAGAAATTCCAAAAGTAAGGTCCTCTCCTTGGTTTTCTTCTTGCAGATTTTGTGATGATGAGAGGGTCAACGGATTACTTGATCTCGACGGGATCTCATTTATGCTTTGTTTCACAAGTGATCGCCGCTTTCGTGTTTCTTTGTTGGCTTTCTCATACTCTTCTTCTTCTTCTTGTATTGAGATCTAGTTTAGAAACCATAAAACAAGGATCAATCTTTGAGAATAGGAGATGAATCTCTTTGATTCTTTGGATTTGATCTTTATTTTATGCCCCAAAGTAGAAAAATTTTAGGATGCCTTGAGGATCAAAGGTGATGATATGATGATGATGTAAAAGGATGAATGATGTGGATTTTTTGGGCTTTTGATAAATCTTGAATGAGATGCTAGGCTTTTAGGACTTAGGATTTTGATTTGGGATTTTGTCCTTGATTTTGATTTTGATTTGCTTTTGATCTTGAACAAAAAAGACCCTAAGATGTTGGATGATGATCTAAGGGATAGCTTTGTTCAAAGGATGATGATTTGGATATGTGTGAGGAGAAGGATGCATCTATCCACACCTATCCAAACAAGATGATTGTTTCACTAAGTATATGAAGAAGGACTGTATCTTGCCACAATTGCTAGACAAGATGATTTTTGACCAACTCTTTTAATTAAGCATATGCAAAAAGGATGCATCTACACATGCCTAGCCAAAGGTCTTTGATAAAGTTTTCAAGGACTTGGTCTCAATGATTTTGATGATTTTAATTTTTAAAATGCCTTAGCACTTCTAAGGATGATTTCAGATTTTCCAAAAGGTGATTTTGTGAGATGATGCTGTTTTAATGTTTCTGGGATGGATGAAAAGATTTTGATATGTTTTGATCCTAAATGAACCTAAAAGGTGGTATGGCAATTTTGTTTCTCTCAGACCTTAGGTATTTCTGAAGAGCATGCAAATGTTTCCTCAAAGACCTTTGTAACCATGATTGATTTCATTTTGGAACATTCATTAAATGATTTTCTTTCACTGTGAGTCTTCAAATATTATATGAAAGTTCATTTTGCTTTAGCTTTCTGCTTTAATGCCCTATTTTACAAAAACAATTTCCTTCAATTAGGTTTTTCTAAACCACATGTCCAATGTCTTAATTTTTTCAAACCCCACAAGATATTTTATGTGGAAATTCAATGAACTTAAGGCAAGGGTTTTCCTATTGTTTACTTAAGGAGACAAATCAAGATATAATCCGATGTATAGAAACCTCTAAGGACGTGAATCCCAAGGGAAATCAATAACATATGGATTGAGTCAATTGTACTTGTCTTCAAAAGGGTTTGAAATTTGGATGATGTTAAGTGTTTGTTTCCATGATGTTTTCGAGCAAGCAATGTATTTTGTAACCCAAAACAAGTACAATCCTATGGATGTGTAAGACAATATTTGTTGGATTCCCACTTGATGTCCGTACTCGCATTTTATCTCTGAAGCAAATGGTTAGATGTTTGACCCCACCTCCACCCGCCATTAACGCCAATCTGGCAGCCAAGCATCAACACCCATGAAACTCCCATGGTATCTTTTCCATTTCTACTAAAAGACCATAAAAGTGTAGGGTGGCTTTAGAATGACCGTTCTTGCACCAACAAATAGATTAAAAGATTTTGGTAAATTCTAGCACATGGGTTTTAATAAGGACTTCTCTGCTCATAGAGTTGGACTCAACGTGGCAAGAGTCCGCTTTGAATCATCTTTGTCAGTTTCAATTGCTGATATTGCCAGTCCAATATCCACATTTATATCCCACGGAAATACTCTTTTGGCTTCTAGAGGCTACTCTGCTGAGCTGGTCTCGTGAGTACTTTTCCCCAAAGCGCCCTCTAGGATAAACAAAAGCGAATGAAGAACAAAATTTGTAACTCGATCAATCTTTGATAGCATCAAAGAAAGAGAATATACGTGAAAATGTCCCCACTCACACTCACACAAGATTTTGTTCAATTTTAATCCCAAATCATAGTGTGAAGGTGATTGCTTTGTCTCACCCCAAAGTCATGAAAAAGGCCTTTTTATTCTCAAGATCGCTATAAAGTGCGAGAGAAGCGCATACGTCCTTTTTCAATGTCTTTAGTTTAAGTAAGCTTTCACAAAAACACAATTGCACTTGTTCTTTTTAAATGCCCCAAAGCAAAATGTGAGTTCATTTTAGAGCACCAAATCATAAGTGAAAGACATTTGTTCAATTGTTAATCCATGAAACAAAATCTAGTAAGTTGTGATCCTAAAGTTCGTTTTAACCTTTGCAAGAAGAAATTGAAAGGTTCTTTTTAAGCCTAAAAGAAAACTAGTTTCCTAAGAGGGAGAAGATAACAAATTCTTAAAGAAGTGTTAAACAAACACTAAAGTGTTTAAAAACACTTTGATTGGATGAAATATCATCATGTTCCTTCTGCCCTTGTTTTCGATATCCAACCTACAAGTGAGAAAAACTAATCAGATTCTAGAAAAACACAGAAATTAAAAACCAGAAAATAGAAGAAAAATCAGTCATAAATCAAAAGCACGTGCTAAAATCAAGTTTTCCCTTTTTACTATCTCCCAACGTTGCAACTCGTGAAGGCGTCACAGTTTGTTCTCCCAGCGGTGCCCTCACAGCGCCGCTTACCAGTCAACGATGCTCTGTGTCAGGACAGAGAGCTCAATAGCGTCGCAGTTTTCACCCAACATCGCAGTTTGTGTCCAGCGTCGCTATTTTCAAAAATTTCAAAAAAGTCCCTAAGTCAACGAAGTCCAATGGCGAGTTAGGAATTTTAAATTTCGCGGATGGAGTCCAATGGTGCGCTTTGTGTTTCGCTGCCATATAGCTTATCGACGCAGCCCGCGTTGGAATTTCCTGTGTGTGAAGAAAAAATGCAAAATTTTCAAGAAAAAGTTAGAAATAATGATATCTAGCCCTCCTAGCGCCAAATGTGTGAACCCCAACCTTGGTACCTATAAAACAACAAGAGTAAACAAGTTAGACAAGTGATTGCAAGCCAAAACAAGGATTCCCCATGAAATCCATTTACAACCTCAAACTAGGAAAGTAAATAACAAAGAACACAATGAAAATGATTAAACAAAGATCAAATCCTAATTAGATGTGCAAACTCATGATCCCATGGGGGAATTGGTGCCAATTTGATGTAAAAATTGGCCCTTTCCCAATTCCTAAGATGCAAGCTTCGAATGTTGAAGAGATTGATCCACTTTGTTGATGAAGGATGAAGATTCCAAGCCAAAAATCTGCAAAACCTAGTTATGACTCAATGATAATAGATAGAATTCAAGAGATATTTGAGCATGGTAACTTTGCTTAGATTGTGGATGATCAAATGAGAATATGAGCATTTTACTTATAGGATTTCAAGATGGATGAAAGTCTAAATTTGAGCAATGTGGGACTAACATTCATCCAATGATATGATGCCACTTGTCAAGCTATGAATGGAGGGAGGATGTGCAAGATTTGGGGTTTGTGCCAATAAATGCCAATATTTGAAAATTCAAATTTGTTGAAATGACATGCAAGAGGGAAGGGGAAAATGCAATAAATGCCACTTGGCTCAAGGCAAAGGACATGTAAGAGGTTTTAAATGCCTTGTTGGATGTACATGTTGACTTGGAATTTTTGAATTCAAATTGAGAGAATATTTCAAAAGATGCCATGTGAGGGAAAATAGGGATTTAATAAATGAATTAAATCTATTTTCATGTGCAACTTGCATTATCTAGAGGATGGGACATGAGATTAGATTAAATTAATCAAGGGTTAATTAATTTAACAGGAGATTTGATGATGTGACTTATTTGACTTAGATTTATGGATTTATTTAACTCAAATAAAAGAGGAATATGACAAGAGATTAATTAAATAAGGATTTTGATTTATTTAATTAAAAGAGATGGTGTTAGATTAAATCAAATAAGGTTTTAATTTATTTAATTTAATGGATAGACTTTAGAGATTTAATCAAATAAATTGATTATTTAATTAAATAGGGATAATTAGATCAGATGGGTCGATTTAATTAACAGAAGGAATTGACTTAATCAGATAAAATGATTTATTTAATTAAGAGACGAATATTGATGAATTTAATCAGATAGGGGGATTTGATTAAATGGTTAGACTGAGGGATGATTCAGGAAGAAACGGTGTTAGTAAGTCAGGATCAGATGCACGATGTCAATCAATATATTTTACGTGTCTACAAAAAATATGAAAGAAAATGCAAATAAAAAAGACAAAAGCGTTGAGATAGTGCAAGTGAAAATTTGAGGTGTTAAAAAAGAAAAAGAAAATAGAAACACATATTGTTATACCTAACTATGAAAGCATTGAAATATAATTTGAAGGCTCTAATTAAAAACCTACATAGGAAAATGAACAAAAAATAGTGATTTTTTACAAAAACAAACAAATTTAAATGCAAACAAAAAGGTGAAAATGATGGATAGTGATAGAAATCATATTAGTGGATGACAATATATGCCAAAAAATAAAAATAAAAGATCATAAAAAGAAAAAAATTGAGTGAGAGAAGTGTTAATGTGACTACGTAAGCACTAAAGAGGTGCAAGTACTAATCCACAGTGCATAAGCATTGAAGCATTCTAGACAACAACACATGCAAGTAAATGTGATATTTTTCTAAAATACAAAGAGTTGGAAACCAAAAAGATAAGAAAATGAGTAAATTCCTACACAATCAACCAAAAAAAGAGAAAACATGCAAGAAATATTGAGAAACCAAGATAAAAAGCATGAAAACACAAAATGGTGTAGGCACTGATCTCGAAGTGCAAGTGCTACACTATAACTAAATTCACAAAAAGTCAAACAATAGTTAGTAATAGGGACATGGGTCCCACTAGTTGTGCCATAATGAATATAAGAAAATAAAAAAGGGAATTAATATAAATAATTATCTATTCAAAACAAAAGATTGTGTGTTTATATGTTTGAAGAGAATTATATGCTGGTAAGCTCTCTCCATGCATCATGATCTACCAAGAATATTTGAAGGTATTTATTCAAACACTCTTAAACTTCTAACAATTTTCCTTACACCTTAGCAATGACAACTTTCTTATGAAATTTTTGATCTAGTGCATGCTCTTCTAGTGAGCTTGAGTATACTTTTATCTTCTTGCACCCATGTTCCTTTTTCTTTAAACCACATTCCTTTCAACCTTTTGACATAGGTGCTATCAGGAAATTTCTTCATGAGATTCTAAATATAATCAATGCTAATGTTGCTCTTTTACCTTCTCTTGGAATCAATTAGCAATGCCAATCGTGTTGTAAAATATTCTTTGAATGCCTAAAATTAATCTTCTTAAGAAGGCACAAATATTCCCAAACACTTCCTCCACCATTTTTTACTTACATTTATGCCAAATGGAATTTGATAGCTTTGAGATGATATCATGGCACCATCCGAGATGATATCATGGCACCATCCATCGAATGAATTGAAATATATCAACTAAAGTAGCTCATGCAAGAATTAAATTTTTTCGTTTTCTCTATATATTACCTCCTACAATCATTGAAAGTTAGAGACATGGTATGGAATGGCGATCTTTCCCTTTAGTTCAAATCCATATTCTTCCTTACCTCCTTTCTTGGAGCTTGACTGCAAAGAAAAATGAGGGAGATGCATCCTGCTTAGATGAGGCATATGGAACAACAAGTATAAGAATTAAAAGCATCAAATAATAGTAAAAAATTAGTTAAATTAGCCACAAACCCAAACACTATGCTCGTTCAATGACAAGAAAAACCTCAAGACCCTAAGAATTAAATAAAACATACAATAAAATAAGCGATACAACATAATAGGTGAATTCCATGTAATTGGTGGGAGATAATCTCACCAAGCCATTTAATTGATCCTACTTTGAAACCATAAGGGTAGAGACAAATAGAAAATTTTACACACAATAATAATATTATTCTATTCTAATATTACATTTAATACATATTTCACACTTATATAAGAGTTCCTTCTCCTACATTATAGGAACTACTCCCTAATTATATGAGTTGTTCTAACAACTCATATTCATACAATTATTGTCAAATTAATTGCACCCTTGAGAGAGCTCTAGAATGACTCTCTCGACAGTTGACAAGTATTGAAACACTTCAAGGTTGTGGGTTACCTAATGTTGAAGTGAATCTCTAGAGAGCTTGGTTGGTTCCCTTATTATAGTCACCTAAACTAACTTAAATTGTTGCTTTTACCGAGAAAAAGGATAGGGATGTAACTTGAAGTGAAAACTAAGCTTATCGAGGTGATGCACCAAATGTTTTCTCACACAAATATTTGATAACCCACTTTTTATGCACACCTCTAGTATTTAGCATGTCCATGTATCAACATTTTATAAAGAGGTCTATGTTTAATAGTTGTATGAGGAAGAGAATGTAGTATTATTCATTGTTTATAGTTGTCTGCACAATAACACAAATTATAGCCTATGTAAGAACATGGTTTTATATTTAAAGGTGTCAATGATAAGACATACATTTGAGGATTATGTTATGAAATCGTAAAAATGAACATCAATTATATGACCACACAATAGAACATACTATTTAAAGGCCAAAATGTTGATTTTGTTGATAGTATGACATTGTTACAAAAGTACAAAGTGTAAAACTTGCTAATAAATTACTTGAAAAGATGAACATTACATTAATTTTCAATCATAAAATGATTGGTTTTTGAGTTACAATACAATATATGACTATAAAGAACTTTTAAAGTTATACAATACTTAGTCAAAAATGTAAAAACTCCCTCAAACATGAAGTTGGGCATCTCTTTTCTCTATCCCAGCATGGGAGAGAATATAGAACAAACTTTTAGATCATTTAAGACCTCTACTTTGACTAAGTTTTTGGACCAACCTCCACTTGGGTACTGGAAAACTACCTCCCCTGCTTTTACTCCTTCAAAGACTCCAAGGTGGCATTAAAGAAGGAGAAACTTGTTTGTTCTAACCTCGTTTAATGAAGATGCTCCTTAGAAGGTTCCTAAATACTCTCAACCTACTCCAAACTTGATCAAACCATCTCCTATATATCCTCAACTGTTGTTTAGGTCACCAAATTGCCCTAGGTGCTTGCAACCTGGCTATAACTGACCCATTACTTCCCCAGCCTCCATGACCATCTTCTCCTTGCTTATAGGATATGTGGAAAGTGGTTGAAAATGGAAAACTCCTAGGCATGTAGGAAATATTTTAGACTAGAAAATGACACTTGTCATCATCTTGAGGAGCTTCTTTGTTCTTGCATTCTCGCCATTTGTTTATTTGTCAAGTCTAACACTCATCACTTTTCACCATATCTTGTCATTTTATCTTGAATACTATCTTTTTTGGTCCATTTAAACCCTACTACTGTCATGCTTCATGGCCTATACCTATTGGATTAAATAGGTCATCACTTGATAATTAATTAATTGTTAATGAATTATTAGACACCTTTTTACTTTGATTACTTAAGCTAAATTTAGTAGTTGCTTTTTTATTATTAGATTGAGCTATTTTTAGTACTTTTTGTCTTGTTGTATTAGATGATGACACTTGTCTCAATCTAATCAAACCCTAATCTAGGGTTTGAGCTTTTGATTTTATAAGTATTCACCTTTCATTGTAATAATTCATTTAGGTTATTGCATCAATACAATTTCTCAACTTGTTGAGCACATCTTGCTTTGATCTCTCTTATGTGATAGGATAATTGCTTGCAGATGAATTCTACGAGCTATGGGCTTCAATCATCAACTTCATCATGGTATTAAAGCTCTAGATCTATAACCTCCTATTTAAAATTTGAGGGATTTAGCCTTGAGAAAATGTTGGTGTATCCTGGAGTGAAACAAACCTCGCCATTATGTCCAAAGTGGTTGAAAACCTAAAGATTGACTGTCGTTTCACAAAAAAATGAGAAGTTGAAATCTTGGTATTTTTTTTTGCAAGGAACTTTTTTTGAGGTTAAAATTTTGTACTACTGTATGGATCTATACACAGGCATGTGTTTGGAATCTTTTTTTCTGGTGAATTAAATTTTTACAACAATCACTAGAAATAATTGCAAGAGCTCTTTAAAAAATCCAACAAGGGAGTTTTTTTTGAATATTTCATTCAAATATTCTATGGAATATTTGATCTTCTTATGCCCACATCTTGCCCCTCCTACACCGTCACTCCAAGTAGCGTTCTTCCTTCTAACAAATGTCGCTCTGCTAACTCCCATTACTTCTCTAGCCTCTGGGCTTCTCATTCTAGGATTAACAAAAATAAGAGCTGTAGCTATAGCTTAGGTGCCCAACACTAGTGGCTATAGGTCTTCCAAGTACAAACTAGGGATAGAGCTCTTTTAGCCCCCCTTTGTTTGCTTTCTTTCTCAAGGCAAGATTAGGGTATGTTTTTACGTAAATCATATAATTTAGGCATTTAGACCTCTCATTTCGCAACCCATTGCTTGGTGCAGGTCTTGCAAGCCCAACTGGTGCAGGTAATTTTTCTATATTTTTCTCCCTACTTTCTTAAGGGCAATAGAAATTTACAAAGCTAGCTTCGGCCAGATGATACATAAATTTGACCTTTAAGCATAGATTTTCATGGATCTAAGTGTATAATGAAGTTGATTCAATCTCTTCTAAGTAAAGAAAACCATTTTAGAAAATCAACAAGCATTTGTAGAGTATTCTCTAATTGACCTTGCATTTCCTTTTTGCTATTTTCTTGGAAAATGTGTACAAGTGGAAAATGGACTGTAAGGGAATTTTATTTCATTGAGGGGGTCTATATTGTTGTATCAATTCATTTATGGAATTTTCCATCATGGATCCAACACACGTTGCTTTGATCACTCCATACAACTACTATGGCTAGAAAAAACAAATGGAGATACATCTAAAGAAAATAGGGCTATACAAAGTGACCATGGGTATAAAACTTGAACCTATAGTTGCTACTAAGAAGAGAAAGTGGTTTAACATGTGTGATGAGGATTTTGGGACATTATACATGTTTGTGTCTCCTGATCTTATCTTTCATGTTGAATCTTGCACTACATCCAATCAGATATGGACTCAATTAGAGTCCTTGTTTGGGAAGCGAGATACTTTGAGAGGATTTCAATTGGAGAATGAGCTTATCAACTTGACTCCTCAATATTTTGATAACATCCAGGACTTCTTCATGAAACTCAAGTCTCTTAGATTGCAGCTGATATATTGTTGTATTTAGAAGGATGATACTTAGTTGATTCCTTCCATCCTAGCCAAGCTTGGTTCTGATTATTTAATTTTTGTTTCTACCTTTTATGCCACTAGAGATGTACTTGGTTCTAGATTCACTATGCATTCACTTGATTATTTTACTAGATCACTCACTTGGGAATAGAATAAGTTGGTACAAATGGGCTCATTGAAGTCTTCCAAATCATAGGCTCTTATTGTATCACTATGCACCAAAGATTTGAAGGATTCAAGTGGAAAAGGCATGAAATAGAAGGATTCCAAGTTAAATGAGAAATTCATGGAATCACATTCACAAGATGCCTCATATTCTTCTTCCTCTTCTCAAGGGGATTCATCTAAGAAGAATCAACCAAAATGTGTATATTGTACAAATACATGACATGATGAGCATTGATGTTATGCAAAGTAGATTAATGAGTTGAAGCATATTCTAAAAAAGAATCATATTCAGTTTCCTTCATGCTCTTATTCCACTTAAAAACCTTCACAATTAGGCCTAGCCACCATGGCACGCGAATTCGACAAGATAAAAGGCTATTCTCTCTTTGCATCCCCCAATCTACAATCCAACATATGGCTTCTTGATCCAAGAGTTGCACATCACATGGATTCATCTTTGGATAATTTCCTCTTCACACAAGCCTTGCACATTACCACATATTTTTATGGGGAATAAAAATTATATGAGTGTTACTAGGAAAGGATCCATAGATGTTGATGATAGCACATTTCATGATGTACTTCATGTCCTTCATTATCTTCCAATCTCCTTTCTATCTATCAAATTGCACACAATGGGGTAGGTAAGACAATAGAGTTTACACCTAATTCAATGCTTATCAGAGACCTGCATAGTAGAGAGATTCTTGCACTTGGGATAGTATATCATGCCTCTTGATTGTATGCCTTCTCTCATTTTTCTTGAGATGAGCTTGCTCTACCATCGACTGGTTCTCACTCTCATGCATCTAGAGTGGATCAAATATATGAAGAGAAGTTTGGTCACTTGAACCTATATGTACTTAGATCATCCACCTTGGTTCATGAGACTTGTGTTGAGCTTTTGCCTCCTCCACCTCCCACATCTTCAAAGATCACCTCATTTTAATAGGATGTTACTAGTCCTTCAATTTTAGTTTTGTCGGATGACTACTTGCCAAAAAATTTAGAGTTTTTTGTTGAGTCACACATTGCAAATATTGGGGACACACCTGAGGATATTCAATTCATCTTTGATTATAGCTACAACCCACTTGTCATCACATCAACATTGCCTTTGGAGGTTGTTCCATGTGTATAGTTATTTGGATTTGCTTCATCTGATTTGGCTTCATTTGATTCAAACATGTGCACCCTCAAACATTTTTCCATAGCATCCATCATGAGACCTCTTCTCTTAAGAGATTTTCTTCTACATTCACCATTGGATGTGTTTCTTCCTAAGGGGAGTAACAATATTTTCCGTTTTTGGATCATTTTTTGCATTCTTCTTTAAGCATTCACTTTTGGCATAGAAGCTACTTCCTTCCAGGGGAGATTCATTATCTAATATTTTCTCTCCTATGGGGGTCCTTGATTGTACTTATATGACTGAAGGAGCATTTGGGGAACATGTTGAGTCCTATATTATTTTGTCATATGTATGATTTTATTTTTTCATCTCTTTTAGAGAGGATTTTTTTTTCCATGAGGTTTTCTCCTTTTCTCCATTTATGAGAGATTTTGGTTGCTTGTTCATGGGTACCTCGTTAGGCCTTGTAGTCGAGACCCATTTTACATACATCATTGCATCCTTTTTCGGTTGTTTCATTTCTCCCTAAGTTAATCTTAAGGGGGTGTTGGAGTAAATAGGTCATCGGCTGATAATTAATTAATTATTAGACACCTTTTTACTTTAATCACTTAAGATAGACTTAGGAGTTGCTTTTTATTAAATTCTAGATTGAGCTATATTTAGCACATGTTGTTTCATTGCATTAGATGATGAAACTTGTCTCAATATAATCAAATCCTAATATATGGTTTGCTTTTTTCTTTTATAAGAATTACCCTTTCATTATAATCATTCATTTATATTATTGCATCAATACAAATTTTCAGGTTGTTGAGCACATCTTGCTTTGATATCTCTTTTGCAATAGGATAATTGCTTGCAAGTGACTTCTAGGAGCCATGGAGTTCAATCAACAACTCCATCAATACCTCATTTAGACTTTACAAGTTTTAAACTCTCCTTTAATCTCTGCTCACATAAATTATCAATGGCTAGCACAGGTTTGCAACTTACCTTCACTATCATTGATATCTTCTACATGGATTGTCATTAATAGTAAAAAAAATCCATGTACTGGATCTTATGACAGACTTTCTATATGAGCATTGAAATTGACCTTTTTTTTGCCTCTTTTGGTGTTATATCTAACTGTACCTTGTTCATGGCTTCATACCTTTCAATACCCTCATAACAATATCCTTGGCTTACCTCATCTTTGCAATGCGTAGGTTTAAAAATTTATGGAATTTATCTTCGTGAATGAGATTGAACATCACCTTGTGATTGACCTAAGGTTATTCTTCTATAGTTTTTCATTCACCTTCACATGATTGTCTACAATACTTGGTCCCAACACATGACTATTTTCAAACATGTCCACTCAACTCATAGTTGCTACCCATGCTTGTCATTATAATTATTATCTCTTTGTTCCATTGATATTATATTATTTGTTTAATCTTTTCTTTGCTTGCTTACTCTCTCCTATCCATATTCTCATATTCCTTTGTTACTATTTTTTCACAGTCAGCAAGCTATGGAGACTTGTTTGATGCTCTGTCACTATTTTTCCCACTGTTCTCCTTTCAATGAATTTTCACTCTCTTCACTTTGGAATAATACTAATGATATTCATTTCAATTTAAGTTTTATAAAAACTTCCTACAATTGTATGGATAGTGAAAGGATTGATGCACAGTCAGATTGAGCACATTATCATCTTGGTATATTGTCCCTATTCATATGAAAATATATTATCTTCTCATACCATCAACAATAGGTTTGAGTAAACCATGTCCTCATTTCTACCATTTGTCACTATCACTTCTATACCTTTCTCACCTCAAAACCCTTTCCATTGTTATTTACTGAAGGGATTTGATCCCTTGTGTGCATGATACATTGTCCCTTTTCAAGTTATCTCTATCACATTGTGAACTAACTATCACACTGCTTTGTCATCTATCCTTTTTGTTATCCATCCTCATTTCGGCATAATGCTAACATCCAAAACAATGAATATTATGGGGTTCACTTCACAACGAAGACACAAGTTTTTGGATCACACGACTCTTGTTAATCTTAAGACAAGGTTTTATCATCTAGCAAGGGTTTTCATACATTGCTTATCACTGCCTTTGGTGTTATAATGGTCATAGCTAAAGGGAAAGCTTGTAATTGATTTCTTTTAATATTTAAAACAAACCCTTGATGGTATTTTTAACCACCTTTAGGTCATTGTCTATGGGTTTTCTCATTGAAAAATGCATGAATGGACCCAATATTGTTATATTTTCATATCCCAATATCGTTATATTTTCATATCAATATTCTTACTATAATGGTCTTCTTTTATCCTCAAGAATGTCACCTTCTACCTTTGTGCATTGTCATTACTTACTTTCCATTGCCATAAGGTTATATTATAGCATTCTCACTGTGATTATGATTATTTTTCACTTGTCTTGAGATCTTGTTAAACTCCATAACCGATCTTATCAACTCTCTTTGACTTCATTGTTTTTCCTGCTCTTATGATAACACATTATCCTCCCACTGTCACATTGTTTTCCATAACTTACTGCCATATGGGGTTTTTAGTTAGGGTTTAGAAAAAAAGGCTTTAAACATTTGGAAATACTCAACATAGTTCAATCTTGAGCATAGAGAGGACTAATGTACATGATTATATAAATAAAATATCTATGTTCTAGTGTCATTAGTTCATTGTAGTTTTTTTGTATAGGACTACCTTGGCACCTCTTGATTGCACTAGCCCTCTTGACTCATCGTCTTTATTTTCCTAGGCCTTTCCCTTTTTCTCTCTACCCAATATTCTATCTCCATTGTTCAAACTTGGATGGTTTGGACATGACAATGAAATATCCTTCTTTCCTCTTCATAAAACACTAGTACATCTTATGAAATCTTCCTTTGTTTTAAGTCCCATGACACTGCCTAGTGATTTTATGGCTCTCTTCTTAAATTGTGTTCTTAACTCTGTTATTTGGATTGTCATTCACCTATCTATGCTATTTTCAATTTCTTGACACGAATATCACTGGTTCCATTTTAGAAATATACTTGATACCCTCTTCCTAGTAAAGATTCCTCAAGTTTAGCAAACATCCTTGTCAAGATTTTGTGACCAGAACTCCATCAAGTTTATAATAGTGACCTCCATGAATTCCATAACAACCTTTTTTTGCATGGTTCTTAATGAAATTATGACATTATATGCTCAAGTATGCTGCCCATATCTCAATATAATTGAATATTTAAGTGGATTGGAAAAAAATTTAGGAACTACTTATTTTTTCCTTCTTAGGCTTATGAATATGAACATTTCTTCTATAGTTATTTCATTCTTATGATAGTTCTAGCCTTAGGTTTTCAAGGAATGAGTAGAAGGTAACCCAACTTATTTGAAATACATCAAAGCTAGGAAAAGCTACTCCATAGTATTTATAATACATAGTTTTCCTCGAAAACATCTACAAATATTTCCATATGCATATGGTATTAAATAAAGATGCATGTCGACGTATAGGAATCTTGAGAGGTTTTTTGGTATACCTAACATAATGTGAAGAGAAACATATAGGGCCTGCAACATGGATGGAGTGTAAATGAACTCCTAGAAAATCTCCAATGCCAATGCAACGTGCCCCGAAACTTTGAATCTTTGCAACATGCCATATCTTCTTCTAAAAATCTATAACAAACCTCATATGACATGGATAAAACTAAAAGAACCAAATTCTAGCCTTGTGCCATGCCAAGAGGTTTCTTTAATGCAAAAACAAAAACCCTAAACTCATGTTGCATGGATGGAGAGAATGATAAGAACTAAAGTTCTCCTATTTTTGGCGTTGAAATTGGTAAAAACGTATCTTTTTCCTCTTTTCTTTTGGTTTCTAAGGCATTTTGCAGGTAACCTATGCAATATTAAACATGACTTAGGACTCCAAAGACTTAGACTTAAGATTTTTTAACTTAGAAAAACTTTCTAAGACTTCTCTAGTGAAATTTTGGCTAGGTGAGGCAAAAATATTAACAAGAATCACTCATAAAATTAACAATATTCTATTATCCTATGCACATGATATTCTAATACTAAAAAACCTATCACAAATGATGTCATAATCCTAACAAACCCATATGAGGACTAATTCCTAACAACTATAATGAAAAGTATTCAACATCATCTAAGTAGTTGGTTCAACAAAATACTATTCTACAACACATCTAATAATCTCTTTTGGGGCTACTAGAGACTTAAGAAAATATAATTCAATCATATCAACTGCCCATTCAAATACTTCCTTTGTGAGGTGATACTTCTTTAGTAGATTTTACTTGAAATTGTATTGTGTAATATAATATTGAAAAAAATGTTATATTCTTATTGGCCTCAATACTCATGAGATCATCATAGGGAATGACCATTTTCCTTTCTTGAATCTTTTCAATTTCTTCTACAATCTCCATAGGTTGCATAATATTTGATCATTTTATTGGATATATATTTTTTTTAAATACATTCCAAATGAGCCTCTTCTAATTTATAAGCATAGGCCATGAGCCTCTTTAGGTTTACATGTAAAAAAATAAGTGATTTATTTTGGCAAGGGTCAAACTAGACACTTGGAAAATAAAAATACTTTAAATGTTCTGAGAAATGGATGAGTGACATACATGCCATTTTCTATAATAATGTGAGGTGTATAAATAATAAGGGGATATAAAATCTAACCAAAAAAATAAATACATAAGATACCTAGATAAAATATAGAGGCAATTTAATTATAATAGTGTATGTCAAGAGGCTATCAAAGACATCATTTTGAAGGGTATACTGAAGTTAAAGGTATTTTTTAGTACCCTATGCATGAAATATTATGTCATTGTTTTATTAAGTGAACCCCCCAAGTTTTAATGTACTTTCAATCATTTCCTTTTAGCATCTAGTTTTATTTTTCACATTTATTCTCCAAGGCATCTTTTCTTGCTTCACAAGTAGCAATACAAGTATGAGTGGGACAATATATGTACATAACTAAGAGAACACCCAATAACCTATTCATTTGGCTAGCCATCTCATTTGTATCATCACTTAGTGTGACAATATATAAAAAGGGCTTGGTAGTGATAAAAAATAGTATATCTATTTAAGTTACCTCCCAAGACTTTCCCTTTGTGCACATCACTTATTACCTCTTATCACACTCTATTCTCTCCCTCCTATATACTAATTGAGGTTGATAGGTTTGACCATGACCAACTGTGTTTGTACTGGTTAAGAGAATGGTGTAAATTATAAAGCATTAGGCCATTCCAAACCAATCAATACACATAAGCTTATCTCACATATTTTTTCTCTACTATACTTTGCTCTTACTATCCTTCTCTCTTTATTGTTAAGAGTTTGAGAATGATTGTAAGGTCATAATCTCTACTTTTTAAGAAATTTTTGTATGCATGAGGAATTAATTGCTCTGATATGCCTTTGCATATCTCTTTGAAGAGTCTCCCTATATCATATTAGCCTAATCATCTAGATGAAAATTGACACATTGAGGTATGTCTCTCTCTCTCTCTCTCTCTCTCTCTCTCTTTCTTGTTGTATTAGTTCCCATGTAGTGGAAGAATAATATTTTCAACAAATTATGATCAACAAGGTAAATATTTTTGTATTCATTATACCTTTCATTATAGTTAGACTTATATATATTTTTTGAGATAAGTACTACCTTATGGGGGTAGCTCCCTCTATTAACTTAAGAGAAAACATTACACTGGAACCAAAAGTAGTTAAGCATGTTTCAATAGTTGTGATAGTAGTTGTTTATATAATGACCAATAGTTGTGACATGACTACCCATAAGTAAACAAAATGTATTCCTTTGATCTAAAAAGAAACCAATCATGTGATGCCACATCAACGCTCAACTACCCATGATGTGAATGTACAAGTATTGGTCAACTACATCTTGACAAAAAGCATGTTGATGTGACATCATATTTGATGATGTGGCCCTAAAATGAAAGCTATAAGCAAGGGACTTACCAAGTAAGTTTTTGTAATTTACACGTAATATAATTAGAAGCACAAAGTTAGGGTGCACAACTACTGGATCCTCTCCCCTAAGTGTGATGGAAAATGCTTACTCCATCACCAATTCTTACCAATCTATTTAAATCTATATAATGAGACATTTACACTCATAAATGATTTGAAAGTATTCAAATTTTTTGCCCCTTTTCCACTCCCTACTAGAATAGACCCCACACTTTTAGTAATTTAGTCTTTGTTCCTCCAGAGTGAAAATGCCTTAACACAAGCCAATATTCGAACAATGGATGCAAACAACCAGTTGCTTTCTACACCATCACTTTATTCAGCATGTAATTGATTTCCCCATTACTCAAATTCCCCATAGAAGGCTTTCAAAAATTTGTACCATAGGAGTCAAAAATACCAAAGATCTATCATTATTCACTCACAAGTGGAACAAAGCCACCATTTGTTCCAGTCAAAACTCTTCTTTGCACCAGCCGCCAAAACAAAAGTTAGACTTATATTTATATAAATTACTTATTAAATAATTTCTATATTCCAACATGCTAGAAAAAAAATGTACTAAAGTTGGAAGTACCTTTGCTATTAAAAAAAAAAGTCTTTGTCCACATTCAATAAATTCTACTTGGCTTCACCTTTGACCATCTTAAAATTCATAATATCCCAATTTAAATTTTTTTAATCACCTTCATGTTTATAATGATACACAATTATGAATTGTATCCTTATTAGTCCATGCCTTTATAAGGCGGGGAACTATTGTTATCGCCTCAATCTTGCATATTAAAATTGTGTTTTGGGAATGGCACCGGAAAATAAAGCTAAAGTATTGCTTATGTTTGGGGGAGTATTTAGAAAAAGTGAATTTATTTTCCTATTTTTGCGATTTTGTGATTGGCGGGTGTAATTTTCCTCGTGGTTTTGGCATTTTGTAAATATTTTTAATAATTATTATTATTGCAGGGAGCTTTGCTATTGGAAATATTTCATGAGTTTGTTTCTATAGTCGTGTCTTGCCATGGACTCTTCGTGGGAATGCGTGGCGTTGTCAACGATACATTTGCATTTACTATTTCCATTCCTGGGAATGGCGCCGGGAAATACAGCTAAATTATAGCTTATGTTTGAGGGAGCATTTAGAAAAAGTGATTTTTTCCCCTCTTTTTACAATTTTGTGATTGGCAGGTGCAGTTTTCCTCGTCGTTTGGCATTTTGTAAATATTTTTAATAATAATAATTATTGTAGGGAGTTTCGTTATTGGAAATATTTCATGAGTTTATTTGTATAGTCATGTCTTACCATGGAATTTTTATATTTGCATTTACTATTTGCGTCTTCTCATTCATTGTGAGTTGATTGGAGTGTAACTGTCATTCCTGTGTTATGGTGTGAAGGTTTAATGTTGTTGAGAAAATTATTCTCCATGTTGTTTGTTCATTGGGATAGGTTGTTTGATGAGGCTGAAGGGTTTTTCATCTACAGTGTTGGAAGCTAGTAGGGTGGTGTTTGTAAGTTATTGTATTTTTTATGCTTTTAGTTTTTCATTTCCTTGCTATTTTGTTCGGATTGTTCGAGGAGGGTGAAATCAGTGCCTTTTGAGAGGGTTTATGTGTATGATTTTTGTATTGAAGAACAAAGCATTTGTAAGTTCCTACATCTTTTACAATCTTGTTTTATAGTTTTTTGCATTTTTGCATTATATCATTAATTTCTAGTGTCTGCACTTATTAAGCTCCTCTATGTTGAAAGGGTTTGTATCTATTGTATTGGGGGCAAAAAATGAAGCCTTTGTAAGCTTGTATGTCTTCTATAGTCTCATTTTATAGTGGTTTGCATATTTGCATTTTATGGGTGAATGTGTATTGTTAGTTGATGTTTGCATTTTGTGTGTTTATGTTTATTCTTTCGGTATTCTTTATGGGTTAGTGTTTGTTGTCGAGTTAAATAGTTAGTTGCAATTCAATGTATCTGATGAAGATGAGAATAGTTTGTATTTTAAATATTTTTTGGGTTTTGAGGTTCTAATTCTATCGAGGAATGTATTATTTGTGTTGTTTTCCCATTTGTTGGGTTTTTGTCTGTCAGTGTAGATATGGTTTAGCCTTTCTTGTTGGGTGCTTTGCAATCGGCGACTGCTTTTATGGGTTTATTTTTGTTCTTGAGTTGAATACTTAACTCCGCAATCCATTAATGTGGATTCCTTTGCTATCCATGATTAAGAATGGAAATAGATGGTTGCGTCTTCTCATTTATTATGACTAGGTTGTAGTGTAGTCATCATTTTTGTGTTATGGTATGAAGGTTTAATGTTGTCGACATAATTGTTTTATAGTTTTTTGCATTTTTGCATTTTATGGTTAATTTCTGGTGTGTGTACTCATGCATTGAAATTGCATTTGAATTTATTAAATGAAAATGAAAAATAGATGTAAATAAATGGAAAAATTTTGGGTATAAAACCATTGAGCCCGTCTCTATTGAAAGCGTTTATATCTGTTATATGGGGAGCGAAAAATAAAGCATTTGTAAGCTTGTGAATGTGTATTCTTAGTTGTTGTTTGCATTTTTTGTGTCTATGTCTATTCTTCCCTATTATTTATGGGTTAGTGTCTATATGTTTGTTCGTATTTGAAGTATTTATTGGGGTTGAAGTTTAAATTATGTGGAACAAAGTATTATTTGCGTTGTTTTGGCATTTTCTAAGGTTGTTTTTTCGGGTGTGTTTATGGGTTGGTCTTTCTTGTTTATGGAAGTGCTTGGCATGATGGCGTGCTTGTCATGATTAAGAATAAAATTAGTATTTCCTTTGCATGCATGCATTGCGGCTGCACTTTAATTTATTTGACAGAAATGGAAATTAGGTCCAACTAATTGGAAAATGTGCGGGTGTAAAATGATTAAGTCTGTGTCTGTTGAGAGGGAATCTGTTGTTGTTTAGATATATATGTGTGTATGTATGTACACACGTGCAGAAAAAGACATACATATATGCAAGTATATATAGATATCTATACATATACATATATATGTGTGTGTATATATATATGTATATATATGTATGTATATATTTCTATGTATACATACATATATATATATATATATATATATATATATATATATATATATATATATATATATATATATATATATATATATATATATATATATATATATATATATGTAGATATGTCTGTGTTATGCATTTTGCATTAACTGGGATCTGTTTTCCCGCTTATTTTGAATGGATGCAATTGCAGTTGCCATAAATGCATAATGTTGTGAAGACTTGGGGCTGCAATGGTGTCAAATTTAATGATTTTATATCTAGATATATCCCAATTGCTCTGACCTAATTTTCATTTCTATTTAATAGATTCAAATGCATTTGCAATGCGATGCCTGTGTGCACAAATTGCAAACAACAAGAAACAGTATACATTGACCCATTAAATACAAGAGTGTAAAAAACTACAAAATGACACATACATATATATGCATGTGTAAATATATATATATAAATGTGTGTACATACATGTATACATGTGTTTATATGTATGTGCATATGCATATATATAACTCTACACACATACAGTTACATGTGTATGTATATGCAGATGTATATATATACATATATGTACATAGTTAAATGTATGCATGTATATGTATGTGTCAATGCACATACATACATACATACATACACACACACACACACACACACACATATATATATATGTATGTATGTACATGTGTGCCTGCATTTTGTGTGTTAATGTCTATTCTTCACTGTCATTGGTTGCTTCTATGGTTAGTGTCTATTGTTGAGCTAAACACTTGGCACCCTAATTCATTAATGTAGATTTCTCCAATAGTCATGATTGAATTATGTAAAGAGGCATAGATTTCACCATCATCAATCAATCTGTCAAAAAATGTTGCATTTGTAAATTATTCTATCTCTCACAACAGATGTGGACTTAATCCTCGTCATAAAATCTGTCACCAAAGAATGTGATTGAAAGTTTCGATTGCATGTGCGAAATTTGTGTATACCATGGTTAGGGAGGTTAAGGTTTTAACATAATTCATGATAGTTTTTGTGTGCAACTTGTTTGTCCTATGTAAATTGAAAACATTTTGCATTATCTATTACTTCAGTTGAGCTGAATTGTCTTTGCATGGAAGAGTGATAGATATTGGAAGATGTTTGTCTGTACATGATATAACTTATATTTGATTGACATTTGAAATGATTCATGTCATGAATATTTTGTATAGATAAAACATCTTCCAATGGTTTCTATTTAGAACTTTTAAAATGACGTTTATGTTTTGCACCCAAAAATGCCTGGTCATTGACATATGATGTGTTGTTTTCCCTCGGTTCATATTATGTAGTTGTAATTTATAGTTCATAGAAATGGAGCGTAAAATGCAATTTTATTGTAATGATCTCTTGCTATGCATGTGAAGGAGAAAGGATCTTACTAGTGATGGGTGTTTTTGCACCTTATCAACATAGGCAGTGCATAGATGCACCACCTCTCTTGAAAGGCAATCTCCAACAACAAGTTGTTGAAAATCACCCTAAGGTCTCTTGGGTGTCAGGTCACGATGTGCTTGGAATTTCTTAGTTGGTTCAATGTGATCTTGTTGGTAATCACAAGGCAGACTTACGGAGTTAAGCTGGAGGGAAGTCGGTTCTTAGAATGGAGTTCTTGAGATGGGGAAGTTCTTGCACAATTGTTGCAGGTTCAAACAACAGACTTAAACTCCTATTTTAGCTTTAGATTTGGCTTTACAATGTGCAATGAACCTAAGCTTAGATTACTTATAAAAAACAATGGAAAAGGGGCAGGGAGGAAAGGAGGTTCCTAGATCTGAACTAGCAATGAACAGTGATCATGGAGGATTCTACTGCAAACAACCTTCCTAAAACAAAATTTCACTTAACTAGATTACCTCATAGTCTCATGAAATTTGTGCAAGCTTCTAAGGACTGCAGATATTCAATCATTCATTCACCATAACCATGAATAAAAGATAGAAGTTTAGAGCAGCTTTTAGTTTATGCCCATACTAACTTTACACAACCATTTATCATCAATAAACAATAAAAAGTATGGACAAGGAAGGTTGCTAATACACAAAAAAACTCTTCAAAACCAATGAACAACATTAACTAATCTACTAACAACATGCAAAGCTTATAAAAAACAAAGTAAATCTACTTAAATTAACTAACTATGGGAGAAGAACCATGTAACATGCAATTGAAACTCAAGAATTCACCAAAAGTCAATGAACTTCTATTAAAATTTTAGCAACATGCCTTTACAACAACTCAACTCTCTTTTGAAAATGAGAGGAGACCCCCTATTTATAGTGTCGAAAAAGTAAAATGAATGGCCAAGATTGATTTGCATTGTGTGGCCAAGATTCACTACAAATTAGGGTTTCACCTACCCCCAAATATATCACAATTTAAATTTACATCTTTATCATGTAGCCTATTTTGTCCTCTAGTGGAAACACTATAGCTCTTTTGTCTTTTGCTAATTTCTGTTTGTTGTAGCTACTTTGTGAGGAACTCATCATCTATGATAGGATTCCCTTTGCTCTTCTTCACTATGGTGTATTCTATAAACTTTAGAATCAATGATTGGAGCTTGTTCCATTCCAATATATCTGATTGGATCACTTGAAATTTCAGCCTCCTTGATTTGCTTGTGATGTCTTCCCAGTCCTTGTCATATTTTGGCGTGTTCTTTACTACTTGCTCAGACTGAGTGAAGGCTCATGCAGCAAAACCTAAGAAATCCAGTGTCATGGCATTTGTGGTCCCATTTCCATTTTCTTATGGAAATATGCCTTCAATTTCTCTGCATCCAGCTCACTAGTGGGCACATCAAGATTTGTCATCATTTTCAAGTATTCTTCGTAGACTGCCCTGATTTCCTTGACCCAATCAATATCTAACTCCACTTCATTGAGCACTTGTTCCAACACCTCCTTTTTGTGATCCAAGCCTAGCTTCCATGTTTCTACAAGCCAATGGTCATCCTTTACCAAGGAAAGCTCCTTCTCCTAGGATTTATCTGGTATCTTGAGAATAGCCTCAAGTTTGGGATAAGTGATACTGTACAACTCGGGGAAGTCAATGCAAAACTTCCTTATTCCCTCAAGTATCTTTTGCACTTCTAGGAACTTGTTTGTTGTTATGACCGCAAGACCGATGCCCATGTTGTCGTTGTAGAGGACCTGTCGGAACCAATCCTCAATGGCCTTTGTATAGTTTTTCCTTTTCTCGAGCTTATCAATGTGATCCTTGGACAACAATTATGGCGATGTCGAGCATGTGGTGGGGAGCTTTTCCACTAATGACCACTGTTGAATATAGGTTATTAGATCAACCACTTGTTCCTTTAGTTCCTCCTTAGAGGTCTTATATTTGTTCATTTGATGCACGATAGTGGCAAGGAACCCTTGGAGATGGTCAATTTTATGCTCTCTCATGGGTTTTCCTAGATCAAGGGTGGAGACATTGTAGCTTACCCCTTCCTCTCCCATAACTGGAGTGGCTATCTGCACAGTTCTAGATTCAGAAGCATCTATTGTCATATGGGATCTAACCTTTGGCTTCTTCTCTTTCTTCGTGCTTATTTGGGCTCGAGCCAAGATGGCTTCTAGCCTTTCCCTTGGATCCTTTGGGGTTGGGGTTGTCTTCTCTAATTGTTTCTCTAGCCACTCAGGCATCTGAGATTCCCCTTTTGGTGATTTGCGATCACCTTCTTCCTCATGGGTGTGTTGGATTTCAATTTCTTTGCTTCCTAGAGTCTCTTGCTCTATCTTTTCTCCTTCTTCTTTGTCAGAATCTCAGATGAACACGCTTTCCTTTCCCAGGGACTCGGTATCTGCATGTTCCTTGGGGTTGTCTTCCCCTTCGATGGCCTTCTCTTCTTCTTCCTGGTCCTACCCATGTTCCTCATGGTGTTCAACTTCTGGGCTTTTCTTAGTTTCAACCTCTTCCTTAGGCTTGTCTTCTTCTTGTTCTCCTTTTTCTTTTTCCTCTTGCTCTTCTGAAAGAGGTATTTCTTCACCATGTTTGGGGCTTTCATCATGTTCCCTAGTTGGAGATTCAGTATCCTCCACCATTCCCTCACTTGATTCCTTTTCTTCCTCACAAGTTTGCCTCTCCACCTCCTCTCCAACATCCTTAAGTTGTTGAGCCAACTCCTCCTCTAACTCCGTGTCAAAGGTTTCCACAATATATTTGGCACCTAGCTCCTTAGTGTCTTCCTCTGATGACTGGATTTCTTCCTCCTCTCCCTCACGCACCACTTTATCAATTGTCAGATGTTGGTACTCAGGGTGCTCATGGTAATCATCTGCTTCCTCTTCCATCTCTTTCGTAACTTCCCTTTCTTGTCTCTCCAAATCTTTTGATATTTCCATGGTGGCCTTCATATATGGTGGTTCAGTCAGAGGAGTATGGATAGGAAGACTGACAACAATTTTTGCCAAGGAAGCTTGTATGGTTGGGTTCATCAACACCCCAGATAGCTCCATAGGAATGTTTTGCATGTGGCGAGAGAAGACCTCCAGGAGCCAGAGAGAGGGCATTGGCATTGTTGTTGTAGCCAGTTGAAGATATGTTGTCAGAGACATGGAGGAAGAGGAGAGCAGAGAAGTAGTGAAAAAAGAAGAGTCTATTATCATTACTTGTGTAGTGGGCGAGGTGGAAGAAAGGTGGACGGAGATATCCACTGCAGGCGGGGAAGTAGCAACCATCGCGTGAGAGGTAGGTAGAGAGGCAACAACAATAGCAACATCAGTAGCAGCAGTGGCTGCGAGAGTGGAGGCAACAGGTGGAGACTTTGGCTGCTCAACCTCTAGTTCTTCTCCCTCATGGAGGGGGTCCTCCTAGATGGTTGGCATCTCTGTGAAACTGCCTGATTTCTTCAGTTTCTTGGAAGTTTCTCCTTCTAAATCCTTTCTTGCATACACCTTGGGCTTGGGTTGAATTTCAGCCATTTCTTTCCTCTTCCTTGACCTAGTGGCTAGAGGGGATTTTGAGGTTTCTCTAGTTGGGGCAGCAGTTGTCCCATTGTTAGTTTCACTTTTCGGTTCATCCTCAAGTTCCCCATCTGTCAAGGTGACTCCTCGTTGCTTCAATTGGGAAATATGTTGATCAATCCATTCCTTGGTTCTAGCCTCAATGGGATTTTTTAGAATATCAAGGTTGTCAACCTCTTGTTCGTCCCAGTCAATCAACGGTAGTGATAGATTGGCAACTGCATTATACCAAGGATCAATTGTTGTATTCTCATCCTCTGCCACTTGATCCGACACAGGGAACAAGTTGACCTTCTTGATGAAGTACACCATTATGTGCATGTAGTGCCTCATTCACACTTCTTTGTCATCCTTGTAGTTGGCCCAAAAGTCGTCAACATCATGCAAATGGGCGTATTCAGCCGCAACCATCTTTATGAGTTTTCCATAGGGTTCCATTTGTGGTCGGGCAATGTGGAACTTCAAGTTATACTCCACGAGTTCTTTACCTGAATTGTCTACACATTGAGATGTGTGGAGTTCATACATTCCTTGGCTGAAGGAGAGGGGATAAGGAGTCCCTGCCTTATGTTTTCCGCTTAGGAGGGCATGTGCATGTCTCAATTGCCGATAGAGTTCTAGCAATATTATTTGGTCATTTGGGTACCAGGGCAACTTGTATGGTTTCTCTAAGAACCCTTTAGCTCAAATATAGGTAAAATTTGGAAATTGTACGAACAAGAAGGAGAATTGGCGGAGGAAGGCATTAGCACTATGGGAGACTCTTTTGAAGTCACCCCTGAGCAATCTAATAATATGACCTATGAAAGTGTCATTGACTTTGCAATAATCCCTCTTGAAGTTCTTGTATTGTAGCTGAGGGTATCTGTCATAAACCTTCAATTCTCTGCCTAGAGCCTTATCAGGGGCTCAAAACAAGCCTTTGTACTGCATCCGGTCAGCCAACAAATAGACAAGGTATGAAGTCATGTAGAAGCATGAGGTCTTCTTCACAGCCACAAATTGCTCGTGCAAGCAATTACTAATTATTCCTGCCTAGTAGAATTTGATTTTACCATGGAGGATCTCCTTTATGAAATATAACATCCACTCTTGGAAGTAGGGAACGGTTGGAAGGCCCATGACTCTACTTAGTAGGGTTACCAATTCATGGTAATCCTCATAAAAGTCACTACGGAAGAGCTCTTGGGGCACCTTAGCTACACTTCCCCTCTTTTCTTTCAACCAATACTGATTGATGATCTTTTTGCACTTGAGGGGGTCTAAATCCCACATCTCCTTGGAATATTCGTTGGAGGCTTCCTCCATCTCTCTGAATGTAGGGATATGAAAAGCTCTCCCTATTGACTTGGCGGATAAGTCAGCCAATACATTTTTGTCTCTGTCTACAATTGTTCTGGTATCCTCTTGGTATGCTTCCCTGTAGGCCATCACAAGTTCTGGGGCAACGAAAGCGGGCAAGAAACCTGCAGCTTTAGCCAATCCACTGCTTCTGATTTTCCTGGCATTATCTGTTGTGGGGTTGATCCATACTCTTTGCTTAAATTCATCAATAGCTATGTGTCTGATGTTTGTATCTAAGATTTCCTTCCAAGCTATGGTGACCTTGGAGTTGAGGGGTTCCCCTTGGAACCTGTACTTCATTTGATCTTTATCCTCTTTTCCCCAAGGTTCTTTGGCTGACTTCTTTCCCTTTTCCTTCTCCACGGCCGCCTCCGAAGGTCCTACACCTGGTTCCATATATCTTGTAGACAGGAGATCAGTAAACATACTCAAGCATGAAAACATGGGGAAAGTTAGCCAAAATCCTGCAAAATGATGTTAGATTAGATAATCCATCATTTAAGAATTCTAACATCTCTTCTAGATTGATATTAAACTTTCACATGAGGGAGTTGCAACAATTTAGCCCCAGAGGCATAGACTTCCCTGGGCTGGTGGTTGCTTTGAGGTAGTTGTAGAAGGGACGACAATTAGGGCACAATGGCTCGCCTGTCCCAACCTACCTTAGGATTTGATCATCGAGTGGGGGTCCACTAAGGAGAAAGCACCATTTAGGCATGTGGGTCAAAGTCCTTTTGAAGATTGGAGGGCATTAAGGTCATCTTTTAGGCACGTGGGATCAAAGGGGAGCTCAGTCGTTTGGGGTCTATTGTTAAAATGATGCTCGAAAGACAGCAGCCCATGAGCGACGTTATGTCATTCGGGACGTGAAGCTTCGAAAGGCCATGAATGCTATGTTGTTAAAGTCCAGATCATTCAAAGAGGACATGGGTCGAAAGACGCAGGCGAATGATGCGTGACGGTCGTTCGAGATGGCGAAGGCCAGACGACAGGCCGATAGGAGAAACTCACAACTTTGAGTTTGCAAAAGGCTTCAGTTTCATTCGTTTATCATTAGAAAGTCCAAAGGTGATGGGGAGGTCGGGTCCTGTGTAGTGGGTAGATGTGGATTATTTTCTGTTTGAGAATGGCGGGACCAGGACGGAGTCCCACAGACGATAGCTTGACGGGAGAAACCCACTTAAGTTTCGACACTTAATCACTTTCATGCATAAAAGCGGACACCAAGGGCTCAGGACCTGAAGGGAAAAAAGTCGATCACTAGGAGTCGTTCAGAGCAGTAGACTCACCACAACGATTTGTAAACGAAGTCCGCTAGGAGAGACCTGTGAAGAGGCTTTTACACTTGGTCGTTTTAGGGTGCAAATGAAATTGGCTTGTAGAGACAGGCTTGGGACCCAATGGTCAAGTGGACGTTGAGGCTTCGTTGTTTAGGATAGTTGATTGTGCATTGACAAAATGCTGGTGGAGGTCCACGAAGGGCAGTTTGCATGCTTAAATTGTCACTCTTTGAGTCGGTCATCAGAGGCAAGGGTGGAGTCTGACAGGCAGACGAGCGGGCCATAAAAGCCATTCGAGACGGTGAAACACAGACGGACTTCCCTAAGTGGAAGTCCGCAAGGTGGGATCCATGATGGACCAAGACTTTAAGATTTTGGAAAAGTTTGAGTTTATGGAGCGATCGACTGAGCGGGGTCCGCACGTCGAAAAGTCGTTATTGAATAGCCATTTGGAATAGCAAAGTCTAAAAGGCGCTCCAAAGGTGGCAGCCCACAGATGCGGTCCTGGGAGGGTCAATGGATCCTTATTTCAGTTCGTAAGTTTCAATCGAGTTCAAGGCAGCCAAGTGGTAGGAGTCTTCCGCTAGGGCGGACTTGATGGGCGCACCTGTCGATGTTAAGTTTAATTCATTTTCAAAGTTGGCAATGGCGACGGGTAGGGTGTGGGCCCGCAGTGGATGAGGGCCCTAGTCAATGAATGATGGTGGAGAGCTTGAGTTTCGCACAAGGCACATGGGGTGATTTTTTAAGTTTGTCAAAATTCTGATACATGGGTTTTGTGCACCTAGTCTTAATCTACCTATCTATCCGATTTTTGTTTGCCCAAATTAAATAACTTTGCAAAATTAAAGAAAACTTATAATAGGGCTTGCGAACGAAAATCCTACCTTTGAGACCCGATGGATGTGAGCGCGCGAACAATGGGTAACAATTTAGAATTAGCGAATGAACGTGGCGAGCGTGATGGCAGCGTTGGCAAGGCTCTTACTCACTTTTGAATAGGTGACAGGATGAAAATGATAGCTCAGGAGGTGGTATTTATAGAAAATGATGCATTTAATACACCCCATTAATGATCGTATGGAGGCCTTGGCAGTTGGTGACCAGTCATTTTCAAAACGGATGCGGGAAGGTCAGAATCCACTAGGCGAACGATGGTTAGCAGTCGGTTGTTTGATCGCTTAGTAAGGGAAACGACAGTTAAAGGGTTGGGTCCCGACGGGCGGAAGGCTGGTGGATGAAGGCCATTTGAAATGGCCATGGGGCAAAGGAAACTTACATGGGGCGACTCAGAGGGGCGGACCTGCCTAGCTCCAAGGATGTTAGTTCTGAAAAGTGAAGGAAATCTACCAGGAAGCTCCACATAGGCCTAGAGCCTTGAAAATTTGAGGGGGGAGAAACATGGTCAACTCAAGATGACTTCTCTAAAGCTCATTGATCATCCAGGACACAAAATAGGGGCATGCAAAATGAGGTGGCAACCAAAGCAACACAAGGAGGAGAAAAGAAAAGAGGGTCCTTTTTCAAAACGGGGCGTGTGTGCTGAAATTTTAATAGAAGTTCATTGAATTTTGGTGAATTCTTGAGTTTCAACTGCATGTTACATGGTTCTTCTCCCCTAGTTAGTTAATTTAAGTAGATTTACTTTGATGTTTATGAGCTTTGCATGTTGTTAGTAGATTAGTTAATGTTGTTCACTAGTTTTGAAGATTTTTGTTGTGTGTTGGAAACCTTCGTTGTCCATACTTTTTGTTGTTTATTGATGATAAGTGGTTGTGTAAAGTTAGTTTGGGCATAAACTAAAAGCTTCTCTAAACTTCTATCTTTTATTCATGCTTATGGTGAATGAATGGTTGAATATTTGCAGTCCTTAGAAGCTTGCACAAATTTCATGAGATTGTGAGGTAACCTAGTTAAGTGGAATTTTGTTTTAGGAAGGTTGTCCGTAGTAGAATCTCCATGATCACTGTTCATTGCTAGTTCAAATCCAGGAACCTCCTTTCCTCCCTGACCTTTTTCCCTTTTTTTTATATGTAATCTAAGCTCAGGTTCACTACACATTGTAAAGCCTCATTTTCTATAAATACCATGAAGTGGAGTTAGATATTGATTGGGTCAAGGAAATTAGGGCAACCTGCGAAGAATACTTGAAAATGATGATAGATCTTGATGTGCCCACCAGTGAGCTAGATGCAGAGAAATTGAAGCCATATTTCCACAAGAAGATGGAAAATGGGACCACGAATGCCATGACACCAGATTTCTTAGGTTTTGTTGCACAAGCCTTCGCTCAGTCCGAGCAAGTAGTAAAGAACACGCCAAAATCTAAGAAGGATTGGGATGACATCACAAGAAAATCAAGGAGGTTGAACTTTCAAGTGATCCAATCAGATATATTGGAATGGAACACGCTCTAGGTGTTGATTCTAAAGTTTATAGAATACGCCGCAGTGAAGAAGAGCGAAGGGAATCCTGTCATAGATGATGAGTTCCTCACAAAGTATCTACAGCAAAAGGAAATCGGCAAAAGACAAAAGAGCTACAGTGCTGCCACTAGAGGACAAAATAGGCTACATGACAAAGATGTAATTTTAAATTGTGATATATTTGGGATAGGTGAAACCCTAGTTTGTAATGAATCTTAGCCACACGATGCAAATCAATCTTGGCCATTTATTTTGCTTTTTGGACACTATAAATAGGGGGTCTCCTCTCAATTTCAAAAGAAAGTTGAGTTGTTGTAAAGGCATGCTGCTAAAATTTTAATAGAAGTTGGTTGACTTTTGGTGAATTCTTGAGTTTCAACTGCATGTTACATGGTTCTTCTCCCATAGTTAATTAATTTAAGTAGATTTACTTTGTTGTTTATGAGCTTTGCATGTTGTTATTAGATTAGTTAATGTTGTTCACTGGTTTTGAAGAATTTTGTTGTGTGTTGGCAACCTTCCTTGTCCATACTTTTTGTTATTTATTGATGATAAATGGTTGTGTAAAGTTAGTCTAGGCATAAACTAAAATTTGCTCTAAACTTCTATCTTTTTTTCATGGTTATGGTGAATGAATGTTTGAATATCTAAAGTCCTTAGAAGCTTGCACAAATTTCATGAGACTATGAGGTAATCTGGTTAAGTGAAATTCTATTTTAGGAAGGTTGTCCGCAGTAGAATCCTCCATGATCACTGTTCATTGCTAGTTCAAATCCGGGAACCTCCTCTCTTCCCTGCCCCTTTTGCCTTTTATTTATAAGTAACCTAAGCTCAAGTTCATTGCACATTGTAAAGCCAAATCTAAATCTAAAATAGGAGTTTAAGACTATTGTTTGAACCTGCGACAATTGTGCAACAACTTCCCCATCTCAAAAACTCCATTCTAAGATCTAACTTCCCTTCAACTTAACTTTGTAAGTTTGCCCTGTGATTACCAATAAGGTCATATTGAACCAACTGAGAAATTCCAAGCACGTCATGACTTGACACTCGAGAGACCTTGGGGTGATTTTTAGCAACTTGTTGTTGGAGATTTCCTTTCAAGAGAGGTAGTGCATCTATGCACTGCCTGTGTTGAGAAGGTGCAAAAACACCCATCAACACTTACCTACACACACACACATATATGTATGTTTTTATATGTATGTGTGTATGCGCATATGTGCACACAAAGACATACATATATGCAAGTATATATATAAGAATATACACATGCATATATACATGTATATTTCTATGTATGTATATATATACGTGTGTGCGAATGTATAAATATATTTTTGTGCATATATATATGTATAAATGTATATATATATATATATATATATATGAGTAAATATGTGTATATATATGTCATATTCAAAGCCTAAAATGAGTGATTTGTAAGTTTTGTTGTTTTGCATTGTTCTTTCATTTGCTCAAGAAAACCAATCAATATCAAAATTGTGTGTCTTGTGAGGGGTTATTTCTATGATGTTCAAAGCAACAAACAAGTCATTTCTAGGTTTGAACATCATTTACACTGTTGTGCTCTAGTTTTTACTTTCTCTTTCATCTTTTATTTCATATATGCTTATGTGTGTACATGTATATATATATATATATATGTATAGATATGTAAATGTGTATATGTGAGTGCACCTCTCTGTGCATATAATGAGGTCTATATACACATATATATGTCTACATACATATATTTGTATGTGTATCTATATGTATGTGGTTGTTGAAACAAAAAAGGTTGTATATATGTGTGTGTGTGTGTGTGTGGACCACCTCAATCTTGCATATTCAAATTGTGCTTTGGGAATGGTGTCAAAAAATAAAGCTAAAGTATAGCTTATGTTCGGGGATGTATTTGGAAAAGGTGAATTTATTTTCCTATTTTTGCGATTTTCTGATTGGCGGATGTAATTCCCCTCGTGGATTTGCCATTTTGTAAATATTTTGTGTTTTCTAGTGGTCATTGGTCTTGCAGGGATCTATGCCAATAACAATGTGAGAAGGTATGACCTGGATTGTCTAAGAAATAATACATAGATAACTATATATATTGATGAAATATCTAGGTATTATTTTCATTATATGCTTCACGAACATCATACACTGTCTGTCAGGCATATTGCAATGTCATTTTTCTTAGAGACGGTAAATAGTAGTAGTTAATGCATTAGAGTGTATGTTTGTGACTTCCTTTTGGGAGTAGTTTTGAAGCTAACCATAGATAAAGAGACTGAAAATGCACACGGATTTGGGGCTATCGCAACATGTGTTATTGACGAAGTAGAGACGGGCGTTGAAAAGTTGAACCAAGAAGTGAGTAATGTTTTAACTATTCTATCTTATATATTCATTTATGAATGTTCCTTGGATTGTGCGAGATATATAAATTGAAATTGAATCCACAATAAACAATGCAATGTCTTTTTTCCATTTTCACTTATGTTGTCTTCTTGTGCTATTTATAGAATCGTGGATATGGTATTACAATGCTATAGGCTGAGTAACGAGACATTGTAGCTTGTTGAGCAACATCAATACGGTGGTAGATCACACCTCATCTCTATTTTCGGTTTGTGCTTGATGATTTGAATAAATTTGTTCTTTATTTTGTGTTATGCACGTGTACTATTTAGATCTTTTCTAATGTAGTTTATATGGTCTATGCCAATTGTAGCAGAAATTCTTCCAAATGTAATTTTAATCTTGTCTAGCTTTTGACAATTTCTTGATAGAGTTCCTGTTTTGGCGGTAATGATTATGGGAATGGTGTTGTTGTTGTTCCTTCAAACGTTGGGGAATTTCTAATAGAAAGGTAGCTAGAATCACAATGTCAAAATCCTATTTGTTTAAAGTGATTTTGACATTACCAGCTACATTTGTTGCCTACCTTCTACAAGAAAACTATTGCGTCTAGTATTAAGGCGCCTACCAATCTTAATAGTAAATAAAATCTATGCAACTATGTATGAGAATTTACAATTAGGCAAGGCAGGCACTACAAACAATGCAACTTATCTTCTAGACATATTGACAGTGATTTCATTACATTTATCTTGAACAGGTGAGCATGTTTGATTAGTTATTGGTGTTTCATGGATATACAATTAACTTGAACAAGTTTCAATATAATTAAGCAGACTTATATTAAGAAGCAATTGCATCATAGTGTGAACATGTACATTGTATTGCTAAGCAGGCCCCTAAACATATCCATTTAATAAACCCAAAAAATGAAGCTATTTTATATCAAACAAATTCATGGCAATGTGCATAGTACTGGCAACAACATTTACATATTAGAAGACACAAATTTTTAGTGACATTGGAGTTTATAGCATTGAAGAGACTTCTTTTTCATAAGAGCATTTGAGTATTAAACTATGTATCATTATACTTGAAAAATTACTAGTGTATGTGACATGGTTTAATACTAAAAATGCTTTGGTGAAAAGAATCCTCTTCAATGCATAACCAGATGCAAATTTTTTTTGTATTGAATGCACCTTGATCTTCAATTTAGTTGCAACTATGTATGGCAATTTCTAATCAAACAAGCCAGTAACTAGTAACAATGCAACTTAACTTCCGAACATTCTGAGAGTGATTTCTTCAACATATGCATATTGCACATGAATGAAGGCATGCACAACTCATTATGTATATCTTCAATAGTTGGACATGTTTCATTATACATAAGCAAAATTGGTCGATATCAAAACTGTGTCCCCTACCAAGAATTATTTCTATCATGTTCAAAAAAGAAACAAGTCATTTGTAGGTTTTATCAATATTTATATTGTTTTGCTCTATTTTTCTCTCTCTTTTCCTTCTTTCACTGCCTTTACAAGTCACTGTTTCCTCTTTAGTTGCAGACTTAATGTCGTAAATCATGAATGTTTTCTTTTTTGCTGTCAACAACTAACAAAGAATTTCTTGGGTTCAAGTGCGCTTCCCATTGATGAATCTAGGTATCAAGTCATTGTTAAAGATATAGGAACTTACAAAGACCATCTTTCTTGCTTGCAATATGGGCAAACCAACAAGGAAACGAAAAAAATTACAAAGACCACTTTTCTAGCTTCTAACACAATAGATGAAAATCCTTGTAACAGGCACAAGCTTCAACCTCATCAATCAACTTGGCCCAATGAACAAACAACGCGGGTAACAATTCACTTGACAGTGTTAAATCTTCACACCAAAACACACTAATGACAGCTGCACTTCAGCCTACTCACAATAAATGAGAAGACACGAATAGTAAATGAAAATGTACTACTCAAGGTGACATGTGTCCCCGCAAAGATTCCATGGCAAGTCACGACTATAAAACAAACTTATGAAATATTTCCAATAGAAAAGCTCCCTACAATAATTATTATTATTAAAAAAATAGAAAATTCCAAAACCACGAGGAAAGTTACATATGCCACTCACAAGATTGCAAAACAAGAATTTTTTTTTGCTTTTTCTAAATATTCTCGTGAACATAAGCTATATTATTTACTCATTTTGACTTTTTTCTATATTAAACAATTTCTCTTTCTAATATTTACATGTTTTTTTCTTTCAACTCTTACTTGTGTAGCCTAATTGCCATATTTAATCTTTGTATACAATTACTTATATCAATAAAGTTTGATAAGGAGGCTTAGTTGTTGCCGATTGATATTCATGCACCTATAACCACAATGAAATTATCATTTCTACATACATGAAGTTGACTGGTTCTATGCACATAAAACTATTTGGATCCTGGTAAATTATACATTACGTTACTTACTGTAATCTATCAAATATCTTCCTATTACACTCTATTTAGTTGAGCATATTTATCATATGTTTCATACGAACATTTTATTAATACAAGTGTTCATAAAAAGTACATTTGACTTCATTTTCATTCACGCCACTGGTATTTTCCTCCTGCTTTTCTCACTCTCTTGATTTGTTTTAATAATAATAATTACTCTAGTGAGCTTTTCCACTGGAAATACTTGATGAGTTTGTTGATACACTTGTGTGTTGGCATGCATTCTTCTTCATGAAGATTTCACATGATAATGTAGTGTTCATGATCATGAGTGGAAGTAATATTTCCCATGCACACAGTCATTGCCATTGCATTTGAATACATTAAACATAAATAAAAATTATATATATATATACATATGTATGTGCACCTATTTTTGCATATAAGCAGGTTTGTACATGCATATTTATGCCAATGTATATATATATATATATGTGCACACACACACACACACATATATATATATAATTCAATCTATTGTGTGTTCATGAGAGAGTGATAAGCATTTAAGGATGCCTATCTATACAAGATATGTTTGATTTGCTGTGGATCTGAGCAAATGAAAAAATAATGCAAAGACTACATTGGTTAACAGATTTTAAACTGCACACCATAATTCACTAATAGCAAGTGGATTTCAATTTGCTCAAAATAAATAAGTGCAAATCCATTGCTCAATAGAATAGAAATGTCTTCAAAACTAGAAAACAACACTGTAAAAGACATATGAGCTTAAAAATGCCTCATTTTCCATTCCCAATACAATAGACATAGACCCTTTCAAGATACGCACGCTTAATCAGTTTACACCTAGGAATTTTCCAATTACTTTGACATATTTTCCATTCTCACAAACTATATTGAAGTGCACTTGCAGCGCACGCCCATTTGTGAAATGCTTATGCTTTTCTAATGTTTTTTACTATATACATGTTTTCCATTGCATAAGTGTATGTGGGTAATTGGCATTGTCCACAGTATTTGACATGCTTGGTCTATAGTTGGTGCTCATACTAAACATTGGAAATTGGAACACACGGTTACATAGATTTGCTATTTATTATTAAGGTTGATAGGTTCTTTGTTTTTTCCCAGGTGGCAGCTATCATTCGGGCCATTTGTTCCATATGTCAGAGCATAAAAGATCAAGCTCCCAACATGCTATGGCATAAATTTGTAAGTCTAGTTCCTTTTTTTATCCCTAGTTTATATAGTTACATCCTATTCTCCTTGTAAGAAAATTATTCTCTTTTAATTTAGAAGGTGTGCTAAATTGCAATTATATTCATGTGAGGAGTCTACTTCCTTATGTTGTTGTCTGTAATTGTTTCTAGTTGTTGTCGCGTTCTGCCTCTATATTGTTACTATGGCATGGGACTATGACATTCTCCCAAATTGACGTTCACATGTTTGAATAAATATTCCATTTATATCTGCAGTTATACATATGAGTACTTGGTTGCCTATTTGCAATTTATTTCATAACACTGATATCATATCAACGAACAAATGCATTAATGATTAACTAGAACTTTACAATAGTGTTATCAAATTTTGCTTCACCACCCTCTTTATTATTTTGAATTTTTTCCATGGGCTTCATTTTTCAATGCATGCAACAATTTACATAAATAGGCCTTAGCAGGTAGAATGCATTGAAAATATCTTTGAAGTTATTGTAGAAAAGAGTTCCTCAAAGCATAATGTGTGATCTTCAATCAAGCATTTTGCATGAATTTCATATCTTTGATTGGCTGCTTTAAGAGAATGCATGTATGCACATTGTTGACAAAGGTCATCAAATTCGAAGTAGCAGATCAAAGATATGGAAATTATGCAAAAGGGTTAATTGAAAATTGGACATTATACTCTCTAGAACTTCATCCTTGAATAACTTCAAAAAGCTTTTCAACACATTGTATGTGGCAAGACCACAGTTTTCAAATTGTTTCTTGAGTAAAAATTTGAAGCTTTACTCGACACCTGACAAAATTATGGATTTGAACGGGCTCTACAAGTTGAGAACATTCTTCACAAATGAAATTGGAAATAATATTCACAATGGAAAGGAGGGTGGTGAAGCAAAATTTGATGAAAAAGTTTGTACAGTTCAGGGTAAGCAATGATGTCTTTGCTCACTGTTGGGATGGGAAGAGTCTCAACATTTTTACTAAAGTAAACAATTTTAATATGATTTTGAAAGCATGTTGTATACAGTAGACTGTTTATTGATTTGGGGTTGTCTACACTACTTTATCGCATGTGTGAGACATCAAGTCACTATATCCCATGCAAACGTTGCAACAACAAATGTTTACAGTTTTATAAAAATTAAGACATAAATATCTCATTCCATGTATTTGCAAAGAATTTTGGAAAACACAAACTGATTCTCTTGCAAAACAAAAGATGGCCTAGTAAATTGACAAACAAGATAAAAAAGGCAAGTATCTTATTCTGTTTGTCTCGCGTAAGATATCACTCTTTATATGTATAACTAAAAATTTAGTTTTAATCATTCTTCATGTTGCATCGAACGGATTCAAAATAGCAACTACAAAGCCATCAATGATCTTTGATATATGCAAAATGCATGTAGCTTTCCCATTTGAAGGCGATGAGTTGGATGTTTATGGACCTCCTGTTACCACTGATTTTCAAAGATTTTCACTGCTAGAGGCATTATTGAACCCGTTGAGAAAGTTTGTTAAGAACATTGATTGATTCCTGGCACAACCATTTTGCAACTCATCTAATCAAATGATAGTTTCTCTATTGAACCAACTGGTGCTATTGGAACTAGTCATTTCAAAGCGACAATGCAGTATGGGTTCCAAGTTGAAGCTAGAGAAAGTGAAGATGATTTTGCCATTGTGAGATGTTTTGAACAAAACATGGCCACAACATAGGATTTAAACACTTTGCTTCTTAAATCTATTAGAGAGTTAAGGTAATTGAATTTAATCTGTGTTCAATATAACACGCTTTCTTTCTTCAAGGATGATGCCTATTGACATTATTTTGTAATTTATATGCTCTTGCAATTTATTAATAGTTTATGATGAGAAGTCTCCACTTCATTCATAACAACATTGTTTGTGTCTCTTTTTCAAATGCAACAAAGCGATTCTTGTAGGATCAGTGTCTCTTAGGGCCTATTCATGGTCATTTGCTTTGCCTTGATTCTGACATGTTTTGAATCGATACTGAAATCTGTTAATTATTGCTTCTTTCGTTTATATGCACTTGCAATTTACTGATGCCTTTTACTGTCAACTCTAAAATTTGTTATGACAACTTTTTTTGTGCTTTCCCTCTATTTGATCAAATTGGATTTGGCACGAAGAACAAGACATGTGTAAGTTGCAATGTCAACTACATCATTATTTCCTTTGGTTGTGCACTTATTTCTTCGTATTGTTTGAGGCTGATGAAATCTATTTCTGTCATTGCCTCATTGCAACTGTCGCGAGGGCTAGGCATAGTTAATGGTTTCTACTATTAAGTATGTAGCCTGTTGAGAAAAGGATGGTTTACATTGTTCATTCACTTGCTTTAATTTTTATAGGAGAACATAGCCTATGTCTGTTGAGTAAACTTATGGCTTTCATAGTCTAGGCAATAGACCAAGAATTTATAAGTTGCTATATCTATTGCACTATAGTTGTTTGCATTGCTTATTCATTTGCTTATAATATTTAATGAAAGTAAGTTCTTTGTCTGTTTGCAGGGTTTATGTCCATTGTACTTCAACCAAATAACAACCTGCCTGTAAGTTCCTCTATCGTTTACACTGTTATTGTACACTTTTTGGCATCTTTGCATATTATCGGTTTTTGGCTATTATGTCTACAACAAAAATAATAATTTCCTCGAAAGAATTAGAACTTGAAAACCAAGAACTATTTAAATTGCAAACTATTATGATCTTGTTCAAATAAATTGAATTGCACCTAAGTATTTAAACTGGCAACAAGCACTAACCCATAAAGAATAGCGAAAATAGACTTTTACACACAAATTGCAAACAACGCCACATGGATACAATGATTTTACACTAACATATTTTCCAATTAGTTGGATCTAATTTTAATTTTTGTTTAATAAATTCAAATGTAGTTGCAAACCATGAGTGCACATAGTAGAAATTAATCATAAAATACAGAGATGCAAAAAACTGTAAAACAACACTATAAAAGAGATAGGAACTTACCAACGCCTTGTTCTCCAATTCCAAAAATCGTGAACAACTTAGTATGATAATATGCTTGTCATGATTAAGAATGGAAATAATATTTCCTTTGCATGCATGTTATGCAACTGCACTTGAATTTATTTTGCAATTATACAAATTACATCCAACTACCTAGAAAATCATTGGGTGTAAAATTATTGAGTGGTTGTCTGTTGGTACGGTCTATGTCTATTGTATTGGGAATGACAACAAGGAATATGTAAGCTCATATATCTTTTGCACTGTCATTATCTAGTTTTGTATGCATTTGTATTGACTAGCAAAGACATGAAAAAACAAAGTGTATTAAAGTTGTGTTTTTCCCTAGACTCTTTGTGTGGACACGTGCCAACTCGAACAGAAGATTTGTATTTTATCGCCTCAATCTTGCAAGATCATGCAACCCTCACTAATGTGAATGTATATATAGGAAATCACCAAGGCTTTTTTTTCCAATTGCAAAATTGTACACATAGACCCACCCAAAAGACATTAGTTTCATCCTCATCAGACATTCCAAGCAAACTAAATGACAAATAAAAAAATCAAAGCATAAAAGATAGAGTAACTTACAAATGCCACATTTTCCGCTTGCATCACAGTAGATTACAAGCCTAAATCCATTCACAAATACCAAAAAATAAGCATTGAATCATAAAAAGAAAATATGCAAAAAGAACATGCCATGGCATTTAAAATGATGTAGCAACTTACAAATGCTTCATTCTTCAATGCCAGAAGGCCAGACATAAATCTTTTCAAAATGGTATTTATTTCACTCCCATCAAATGATCTGACCTGTCCAATAAAAAAATTGAAAATGAAAGTGTAAAAGATATAGGAGCTTTCAAATGTCACCTTTGTTGCTTTCAACATGGTAGACATAAAGTCTTTTAACATACACAAATCTTTGTCTTATCAAACAACCTGAGCAAATGAACAAACAAGGTAGACAAGAACTGCATCTGACTCTACGAACTTGCAAATGGTAAATGGAAATCTAATGCTTTAAATGCCATGTACCCCTAGTTAGAGTATGTGCGAGCACATAACCATACTAAAAGATGAACACATTTGTGAATTATTTCCAATAAATAGATTTTCTATCATAATTACTAAATATATCACAAAATAATTATACCACGATGGAATGTGCTCGTTAATATTGGAAATGTTCCATGGTTTTTAGTCTTTTTTGATATGGTTGCCCTCTCTTACTTTGCATGCATAGCATTCTAATAACAGACTTATGCATATATAATGTGCCAATTCTGTTTAATGTCAATAGACTCTAATGCAACTATCATTATTGGCTTCTACTATAAACTTCAATGACTTGCAGTGTATATTCATTTCCTCCTGCTGCCTCTTAGAACAAGCTAACTTGGGGAAAAAAATCCTGCATTGTCATTTGGGTTTTGTTGATTCACTTGCTTGGATTGTGTGATGAGGCAAAGATCTCTATCTGTTGACATGATCTATCTCTACCAACATCAAAAGAAATGAAGACCTGGTCATAGCTTCATATCTCTACAAAATCCATGTTGTCTAAAAATGTTTATATATATCATGTTCGAGGACAGAAACTACTAATTCGTAAGTTCCTATAACTTGTTCATATTCATTTTTTGCATTTTTTATTCATTTTCTCATGAAAATTGGTCATCATGAAAATTGTGCCTCTTGGCAGGGATGATTTCTATCATCATGCATATTTACGACTCACAGTATCTTCTTGAGTTGCACATTAAACACCATAGCTCATCAATGTTTTCTTGTTTGCCACCGACAACTAACAGAGCATCTGATGGACTTACATGCACTTCCCATCTATGCAATTAGGTATCAAGCTCCTTTTCTTGCTTGCTCCTCATAAACACTCAAAAGCATATTTGTAACGGTTTCCTCTTTTTGACTCTTTTCTATTTTAAACAATTTCTCTTTCTAATATTTACATGTTTTATGTTTTCAATAATTACCTCCCTAACCTAATTGCTACTTTTATTCTCTTGATGCGATTACCTTTACCAATAAAATTTTATAAGCAGGTTCAGCTTGTGGCGGTTGATATCCATCCAGCTATAAATGTTACCTCCCTAGCATAAAACTGTTTGTGTTCTCATAAATTATACATTATACTATTCATTGTAATTTATGAGATATCATATTTCTTATACATGCTACTTAGTTGAGCATATCTATACTGATTTACACATAGCTATAATCACAATAAAGCTATGGTTTCCACATACTTCTAGTTCATTGACTCTATGTGCATAAAACTATTTGGATTCACACCAATTATACATTATATTGTTCATTGTAATCTATCAAATATGACATTTCTTACACACTGTACTTTGACGGGCATATTTATTCTCATTTTGATAAATGTCTATTCTTCACTATTCTTTACAGATTTGTGCCGAGTTAATAGTTAATTGAATTTCAATTTAGCCAATGAAGACGAAAATAGTTCGTATTTTAAATTTTTTGGGTTTTCAAGTTCTAATTCTGTTGAGGAAAGTATTATTTGTGCTCTTTGTCAGCTTCCTCAAATTATGTATGTGAATATGAATATAGGTTAGGCTTTCTTGGAAAACTAGGGTTTATGAAAGAGATTTTATCAGTTTTTTGTATCTTTATGTCTATGCTTCAGTATTCTTCATGGGTTTGTGTCTGTTGCCGAGTTAAATAGTTGGTTGCATTTCAATTTATTGGATGGCAATGAGAATAGTCAATTTTTTTGATATTTATCCATTTTAAAGTTTAAATTCTATTGAGAAAATTATTCTTTGTGTTGTTTGACCATTTTTTGGGGTCGTATCTGTGAGTTTAAATATGGGTTAGCCTTTCTTCTTCGGTCCTTCACAATCATGGGCTACTTTTATGGGTTGTTGTTTGTTGTTCACCTAGATACTTAACATTGTCTTATATATATACATACACACATGTGTGTTTTTCTATGTGTGTGTGTATGTACAAATGTGCACACAGAGACATACATATATGCAACTATATATATAGATATGTATACATATATATGTGTGTGTGTGTGTGCATATAGACATGTATCTTTGTACGCTGTCAAGACCTCTCGTTGCAATGGTGTCAAATATAATGGTTTTATACCCAAATATATCCCAATTGCTTTGACCTAATTTTCATTGCTATTTATTAGATTCAATTGCACTTGCAATGCAATTCCTATGTGCACAAAATGGAAACAACAACAAACAATAGACATTAACCCATAAAATACAAGTGTGAAAAAAACTACAAAACGACACATACATATATATATATACATGTGTGGATATGTATATATAAAGCTATGCGTCTATACATCTATATATGTGTCTATATGTATGTGCATATGCACATATACAACTTTGCACACATGTAGTTACATATGTGTATATGAATGTATATACATACATATATATTTACATTTTCCCTTTGTATATGTACATATTTAAATCTATACATCTATATGTATGTGTTGATGCATATGTTCTTACATGTATGTATGTCTTGATATATGTGCATATATATATATACACACATGTGTGTGTTTTTGTACGTGTGTGTTTATGTACATACATGCACACAGAGGCATACATATATGCCAGTGTCTATATATATATATATATGTGCATATGTATTTGTATGCACGTATATATATGTGTGTGTGTGTGTGTGTGTGTGTGTGCATATAGATATATATATATATATTTGTGCATTGTCAAGACCTTTGGTTGCAATGGTGTCAAATATAATGGTTTTATATCCAGATATATCCCACTTGCTTCGACCTAATTTTCATTACTATTTATTAGATTCAAGTGCAATTGCAATGTGATGCCCATGTGCACAAAATGAATACAACAATAAATAGTAGACACCTATAAAAAACTACAGAACGACACATACATATATATGCATATGTGGATATGTATATATAAAGCTATGTGTATATACATGTATATATGTGTCTATATGTATGTCCATATGCAAATATATAACTTTGCACACATACAGTTACATATGTGTATGTATGTACATAAGTGTGTATGAATGTATATACATACATATATATTTACATTTTTCCCTTGTAAATGTTTATGCATAATATATATATATATATATATATATATATATATATATATATATATGTGTATGTATGTATACATATATGTACATACTTAAATGTATACATGTATATTTATGTGTCAATGCATATGTTCTTGCATGTATGTAAGTCTTGATATATGCGCATATATATATAAGCACATATATATATATATATGCGCATATATATATGCACCTGTGTTTGCATATAATTGGGTGTATACACATATACATTTCTATGTATATATATGTATGTGTATCTCCATATATGTGGTTTTTGAAAGAAAAAAGGTTGCTCTTCATTCTACATGCAATCCTATTTTCCTTGTGCTTATCCTATTTTTCTGATTTGTTTTAATAATACTACTCAATCTAATGAACTTTTGTTGAAAATGAAGGTAATTATGTAGCTTAATACTTTGTAAACCTATGAGATTATAGATCTAATTAAGTGGTCTTTGTTAAAAATTCTTTGTATGTGTTTATTTATTTAGATTCATTATTACCAATTGTAGAAGCAGACAAAAGATTGTAGAAGAATAAGACTAGAAGATAGAAGTGACACAACATATACCATGGAGAAACCCTTTCGAGAAAAAAATCCACTACCAGAATCAATAGTGCTTGTATTATTTAACCTTAGAACAAGATTACAATAATTCTTTATCAATCCTTGCTTGAGATACTTCTTTTTCCTTCAACAATTCTTCTTCGCAACCTACAATAAACTCTTGTGTGTCCAAGCATGAATCCACACATCCTATGCCATGCTTCACAAAATTACTCTCTTAGAACTCTCTTCAACTTGCTGCAATAAATAGACAGTTGTGAACATTGTAAACTCCAAAGAGTTGATAATTACAAGAGGATAAAGCTCCTCACAAATATGTACGCCATTCTTGTGCAAGTAGATTTCTTCTGTGAAAAACAATGTCAAACCAAGTCCTTCATCAATTTGGGCATCCCAAACTGAAGTCTTAACTGATTGTTGGTTTTGAAAATATCTTGTAAGATTCTTTTCAAAGTTGGAACCCAAGAATGAGCCCCACTTAATTGATCCTTGTAAATATCTTCTCATGCAAAGGTGTTAACTCCAAGATCTCAACTTGGGCACCTAAGGTGGGTCCAAGTCAATCTTTGTTAACTGAAACATATCTCTCCATCAATTCATGCAAACATGATGCATGATTAATCATCCCCACTTAACTGAATGTATCACATGTTTTCTATCATGCAACTCAAGTCATTAGTCATGCATTCCAATTCAACTGAAGTCAACTAGCATTCAACTGAAACTAACTACATGCAACTGAAGATAACTGAACTGAATTGAACTAATGCTAAACTGAATTGCATGTAAACATCAATCCCTAACTTCTAGGATCTTTACATGCATTATTGAAGTGTTATCTTTCTCCAAGCAGTTAACTTAACTCAAGGTGAGTTCCACCTTCCATGTGGGTTCCCCATGTGCTCCTATTTTGTAGGAGCTCTTCTTGGGCGTCCCCACATGTTCCTATCATTTAGAATTAATTACAAATGTCAATTTACATGTTCATTTCATTCAAATTTAATCTCTTTATAATCCTAGTGTTGGGGAAAACTTTCCAAGGACTTAGTAGATACATGAAATAATGTTTAGGATTGCAATTAAATGGCATCCTATTCCCAACATTCTCCCACTTGACATTACACATTGCAATTATTCTAAACAAGGAATCATTCTTATAAATCAAGTACAAGACTCAAGGCCAATGGCCTTCCTGCACCAAGAACCAATACCTTTCCCAAGTCTCTGTAATCATCTCTTCTATCATTGAAACCTGCACCAATTTATTCATGAACACAAGCATCAAATTCAAATGATAAGACAAGACTCTGAGTGACCGCCACACTCATACCAAATTGGAATAACAACCATAGCAAGTTGCTAGCTCATCCAAAACTGTCATAGGTAGAACTTCATGCTATCAACATAGTAACCCAAATTTTCAAACAAGTCCCTATATATCCACCATCCTAAAAATAAGACTCCAAGGTAACAACACACATAGACATGTGATAAAAAAAACCTATGAAGTAACTCACTGTAGTAAAGTGTAACTAGCCCAAGAGAGGTGCCCCTCTCATATAGAACACATATACCTTCTATAACTCCCACTGCACAGGTAATGTCAAATTTGAAAACAAGATCACAACATTAACAATTCCTCCCATAGAACTTTACATAGATGACATGGCTAACTCCTCTATCATAGTGTCAAACTGTATAAAGTAAGATCTCCTTCAACACTCCCAAACTGAAAGGATATCAACATCTAACCATTCAACTTATAATGAAACATGGCAAAACTTAGATGTAAACCTCTCATAGAAAGTAGATCAAACTTAGCCAAACATTCCCACAACATAAGGGAATATGCCCAAAGCCACTAACTATCTCCTATACCTCTAATACCCAAATCCTCAAAACTAACTCAAGTTCAAGATTGCAAGGAGGACAATGGAAATACATAAAATCATGCATCTAATTATCAAGACTAATGCATAAGAGAAGACAAGATACATATTAATAATGCATCTAATAATCGTGCGGGCAACACCTCTTAAGATCATTTTACCTGCCGAGTAGACCAAGAGTGGGATACAAGATTGTCTGGTGCATACAATAGACAACCTTCTCATCAGGTCTATGATGGACTTATATCCATTTCCAGGTGTAGGCTTCTCGGTCTTTACTATTGAAAAATGTTTTCTTACAAGTAGCCATTCCAACATATATCTCTTAACATAAGAAATATCCAGCCTAACCCAAGTCTCTCTAGTATCCATGAGCACCCACTAATCAATCCATGCCAAATTCAAATGCAACCTGCATAATCATGAAGCTCCAATCAAATGATTAATACTCAAAACCAAAGAGAACTACATCCTCTCCAAAGGAAGAAAAAAAACACCTTTACCAAAGACTCTCAGGGTCCTCCATGAAACAAGATGTTAAAACCTCTTCAAATCACATGAAGATAACCATATCCTACCAAAGCTCCCCCTGAATTGTGATACCGAGCTATACATGACAATAAGATAAACATCAAACTATCACTGTCAAAAGCTCCCACTGAAACATGTAACCAAGCTATCCATGACATCGTGATAATCATCTCCTGAATGAAGATCATCCATACATGCAAAACCATGGGCTCAAAACCATGGGCTCCAAAACCATGGACCAATTCAGCTAGCACAAAACCATGTGTTAAAGATCACTAAAGGTTAGTCCACTAATTCTAATCTAGGAACTAGTTTAACCCAACTACCCTCCCCTCACCACCTGGGAGAACTCCTCTCTTACCAGGCCTGTCCTTTTAAGGGATTGAGCAAGCCATACAAGGTCTTATAGCCATCAACCCAAATACATTGTAACATACTTCTTTTACAAATCTGCAATAACACAATAGTAAAAGCTCCCACTACAGCCAAAAAACCTTCAAAATTTTAAGAGAAAGATGCCCAAACTCTACCCAACCGTTAGCTTTGATACCAAATGTTGAAAATGAAGGTAATTATGTAGCTTAATACTTTGTAAACCTATGAGATTGTAGATCAAATTAAGTGTTCTTTGTTGCAAATTCTTTGTATGTGTTTATCTATTTAGATTCATTATTACCAATTGTAGAAGTAGACAAAAGATTGTAGAAGAATAAGACCAGAAGATAGAAGTGACAACATATACTATGGAGAAATCCTTTCAGGAAAAAACTCCACCACCAGAATCAATAGTTCTTGTATTATTTAACCTTAGAACAAGATTACAATAATTCTTTATCAATCCTTGCTTGAGATGCTTCTTTTTCCTTCAACAATTCTTCTTCACAACCTACAATAAACTCTCGTGTGTCCAAGCATGAATCCACACATCCTGTGCCATGCTTCACAAAAGTACTCTCTTAGAACTCTCTTCAACCTACTGCAATAAATAGACAACTGTGAACATTGTAAACTCCAAAGAGTTGATAATTGCAAGAGGATAAAGCTCCTCACAAATATCTATGCCATTCTTGTCCAAGTAGAGTTCTTATGTGAAAAACAATGTCAAACCAAGTCCATCAATTTGGGCATCCCAAACTGAAGTCTTAACTGATTGTTGGTTTCAAAGATATCTTGTAAGCTTCTCCTCAAAGTTGGCACCCAAGAATGGGCCCCATTTAACTAAGCCTTATAAATATCTTCTCATGCAAAGGTGTTAACTCCAAGATCTCAACTTGGGCGCCCAAGGTGGGTCCAAGTCAATCTTTGTTAATTGAAACATATCTCTCCATCAATTCATGCAAACATGATGCATGATTGATCATCCCAACTTCATTGAATGTATCACCTGTTATTTGTCTTGCAACTCAAGTCATTAGTCATGCATTCCAAGTCAACTATAGTCAACTAGCATTCAACTAAAACTAACTACATGCAACTGAAGATAACTGAACCATAACTGAACTGAACTGCATGTAAACATCAATCCCTAATTTTTAGGATCTTTACATGCATTATTGAAGTGTTATCTTTCTCCAAGTAGTTAACTTAACTCAAGGTGAGTTCCACCTTCCATGTGCTCCTATTTTGTAGGAGCTCTTCTTGGGCGTCCCCACATGTTCCTATCATTTAAAATTAATTACAAATGTCAATTTACATGCTCATTTCATTCAAATTTAATCTCTTTCTAATCCTAGTTTTGGGGAACACTTTCCAAGGACTTAGGAGATACATGAAATAATGTTTAGGATTGTAATTAAATGGCATCCTATTCCCAACAACTTTTCCATTCGTAATATTCAATGGGGTTGTTGATGTGCTTCTCTCTTCCCATGCATTCTTCATACCGACACTATATAGTATTGTGTTCTGCTATACCTATTTATCATTTATCTTATTTCTTTTCTTGAGCATTTTTCTATTGTTGCGCTTGAATTTATTAAATTAAAATGAGATTTATGCCCAACTTACTAGAAAGTGCTCACATCTTCAACTATTTCTACTGTATTGCAAATGTAAAAAGAAGCCGTTTCTGAGACTTTTAAAAAAATGATAATAGTTAAATTATATTTCCAACAGTTAATTTCTAGATCTTCTCAATAATCAAGTGCATTACCTTACTTTAAATAAAAAATACATACAATTATTAAAAAATTACACTTTATTTGCAAACTAAAATATTTCTAAAAAAAAACATTAAATGTTTAGAATAATTGCAATAATTTTTATCACAAGTACAACATTCACATATTTACTATCAGCATTCCAAACACAAATATAATATTTCAATTCTTCCGCAAGTGCGATTTATAATTCTCAATTAAATTCAATCTTAATTTATAATGTCCAATGCATTTTCAAATTTAAATTGAATATATATAAATCTAAGCATTTATTTCATTATATGTATTGGTCCAATTATTATTCTTTCAATATATCAATATACATATGACTACAATAACAATTTTTTTTACTGAGTTCAACTATATATATGCTTTCAGCTCACCTTGTTCAATCTTCCACTTTCATCTTAATTGAATTGACTTATACTTTATTTTGAAGAAGATTCTTAATTAATGTTTTCTATTTCTCGCTTTCACAATACATAGATAATTGTTAATTCATTCTTAAAATGCATGGAAAAATTACTAACTACTTTGAAAAACAATTTGCAAACAATTTTTACATGTTTTCAACAATTTGCTACACTAATTTATACTCACTAGACTAATTTACAAATACTTTAAACAAGTTATCCAAATGTATAAACCAACATAAATAGTTTACGTTTAATCAAACAACAAATCAATGTTTATTTAAAATATATTTCCAACAGTCATTCTACAAGTGTTTTTAGTTTCACCTATTTGCAAAATACATAGTATGTTTGCTATGGTTAAATAAGGAAATAAATATGAACATTTAATTTTCAATTTTATATATAACGTTCATCTATAAATGGATTTTACATGTGTACATGCAAATCTAAATATGCATATGTACAATGCATTACCTACATGTCTCAATTTGTTTCAAAATCATTAATGCTTTCTTTATTGACTTCATAATTAAATATGGTTGGTCAAGATGTACAAGTTATACGTACAAGTTATAGAATGAGTCATACATCTGCCCACAATATCTCCCTACACAATACTTGCAATTACAAGATCAATTCTAAATGTTGAGCCAGGGTTTCCAAGAGAAAAGACACATAGCTAAGATCTATATTAACAAAAAATTTATCTGCTCATTGGCTTATGCTATGGAGAAACTGATTACGACAACCCCATTTACTTTCTCATACTATAATACATTATTTGTCTTCCCTTGCTCCTTCATCAAATGTTCTTAATATTTTATTTTCTTATTGAAAACCACACCTATCTCTTACTTTATTTCTCTACTATTTCTACCTCCATGATTTACATATATATGCACATATGTATGCATATGTCATTATATACCTATGTCTATGTACATGTGAATATATATATATATACATACATTAAAAAACTAGCTTTCCAAAACTGTACCGTTAGGCTTTTTGCTATTCCATCCTCACAACTACTTAACATTATGCAAACACATTTAATTGCACCTATCATTACACCTTCAAATATCATAGACAAAAAATTTGCTCCCTTGCAAGGACTCGAGCTCTTCAGAGCACTTGTTTTAAATGGATTAGCTTGTATCAACAAATTAATTATATTATTTGATCTAAAATTATATTCTTGTAGAGGAGAAAATTGTACAACCTTACACTTTTCCCCACTCATTTTGTTCCATTTTGGGTCAATATGTTGGACACATGATTTTAGAACATAATTTGGTTATTTAGCATACTCATTGATCCCGAGCCTAAACCCAACACTTTGTTATGCCACATCTCAAATCTCACTTGAATTCATTTTCATTAGCTTGTTCATCCTAGATTGAATCACACTTGTTGCCATATTACCTTATCTTAAATTTATACTTTATAATTTTTAAGGTTAACTCTTTGCCATGTCCTATTTCTAGTCAATCTAAGTTTGTACATATTAGGTTTGTACTCACATGTCTTCCTTGTTTCTATTGATTGTATGCTTTCCCTTCTTGAGTGTGCTTTTTCTTCCAATTTTTATATTCCCTTTTTCTAGTTGAAATTTTGGACTTCCCCTTGCCAACATGCTCGTTTCTCAACCCTCAATGTCTCATCCTATAGTTTGAGTCTTATGATGTGACTGGCCCTCTACTCATGACAATTTTTTTGTCTCTATTTACCCCTAACATCCTAGCATGTGTCATAATGTTTCTAGTAGTATATTTTGGTGTCATTACTTCCAAAGTGGAATATTTCTTGCCCATGATCACTATTCAAATTTGAAGTTGTGGTTGAGCATGATGGCCAACCTATTCTATTTGTGGAGGATATAAAAGAGAAAATGTTTTCATTTGAGATCATCATTTACACTTAATAAATTATTTTCATAGTATGTTTTGAGTTCTTGTGTTCAAGCATGGGAATATTAGGATGAACACTCTAGTTAATTCAGAGGACAATCTCATACATAGTTCATATTCGAGCTTCATTGGGTGTGGAATCTAGCCACATTATATTGACCAAATTGCATATTACTATTGGTATAAAATGTTGTAGCAAAACTTACTGATAATGTAGAACTATTTGAATGTAATACAACCATTATTGTAATAAGAAATAGATCAATATTTACACCTATTATTTTCTATTCATTGTAATAAGAAGTTTGAGAGTTATTTTTTCATTTGCTATTTGAAATTTGATGATATTGATAATGCATAAAAAATAATTTTAATTTAATTTTTGTAAGATCTAAGTGAATGTTTGGGCTAACAATGTTATTTAAATAATAATTATTTGTGGAAAGTTAAGAATTGAATTTCCATAAATATTTTGGTTTGGGACATTATAGTGGTATAAGAGATGGTATTACCAACCTATGTATTCATAGTTCAACTATGCATGTTTTAGTTTTATGTAGTACATTGATCTAGAGCAACTGGATATCACTTGATGGAGACTAGGAAACAAGGACAATCTATGGAAATTATAGAGACTTAATCCTCTCCTATAGAACCTATTGAAGAGAATAATATTACGATAGAAAGAGAGAGGAGAAAAAATACAAAAGAAAAACCAGAGGGTTGAGCCAAAAGAAAGATTGATCTAATGATTGATATGATTTCACAATTGCTTCACAAGATGGACAATAATATGAACACACCTAGATTGTTGATGAATGATGCATATTATTATGAGGGTTTCAATTTAGCTATCAATTATGGTTTCAAGAATCACAAAGAGAAGATTGACTATGCTCTTCATCAAAGGGTTAACTGAATCTCTCAAGGGGATGGTCAAGGTTTTTGAACCACCTACCTTACAAGAGGCCATCAAGCAAGATTTGGAGCTAGAGACTTCCATATCAAATAATGATTTTGAAACCAAAAACTTTATTCTAAAGAAGCCCTTTCATAAAAATATATAATAGACCAAGACTTTTCCATCAATACCAAACATTAAAAGTGAGTAACAAATTGAGAAGGAAGAATTTTTGTTTCAACTACAAGGATCCATGGTCACTTGGACATAGATGTCTTGGGAAAGGATGTGCATTACACTAAGGTAAGGTCTAGCAACGAGTCAGGATCTAAGGCACCTAAACCACAAAGTGAAGAACCTAAATAGGAGATTAGAGAAGATGAAGATCACCTAAAGGAGGAAGAGGTCATATTAGGAGGTACTTATGCCATGCTCTATAGTACTTTGAGGTACAACCTCATTCACATCCATAGGGTCCTACAAGGTCAAAGGGTGATTGCATGCATTAACATTGGTGCCACTCATAATTTCATTAACGAGGGATCGATGGAAAAGTGAGGCCTCATGATAGAGGACTCTAAAGGATTCAATGTCATGGTGGATAACAATTTCACCATCCAATACACTAGAAATATCTCCTATATAAATCTTAATTTGGGAGGATATGATATGAATGATGAATTTTATATTTTTCACCATAAGAGATATGGATATGGTCCTAGGTATCTATTGGCTACACCCATTAGAAGAGATCACACAAAAATTCCAGACCATGGAATTGAAGTTTCAAGTAGAGGGAAAGGAAGTGGTATTATGGGGAATGACAAATAAAACACCAAGGATCGTGTTGGCTAAGATAATGGATATATTTTTTTATCACGAGAAGTTGTGTGGGAAGCTCATTGTTTGGTGATTGTAAAAATCCCTTCCTAAGGAAATAAGGTATATCGTGTGGATGCTTAAAGCATCTTAAACAAACATAATAAAGTATTCAACAACATTCCTCAAGGGAGACCAATAGATAGAGGTTTTGAGCATATCATTGAGTTGGAGGAGGGAGCTAAGATTGTCACCACTATTCCCTATTACCACCGTAGGAGACATACTGGGGAAATAAAAAAAGGCCATCAAGGAACTATTGAAAACGGGGCACACCAAGTCTAACTCAAGTCCATTTTTTTCCTATATGGTTTTAGTGAAGAAGAAAGATGACACAATGTAAATATGTATTGATTATAAAGCATTGAGTATGAAGACTATCAAGAACTGATACCCCATTCCCAAGATTAATGAATTGATATATGAGCTTCACGAAGCAATCTATTTCTCAAAAATAGATCTCAAATTAGGCTACCATTAGATTGGAGTCTGAGACAATGATATTCACAAGACAACTTTTTGATGTTAATATGGATACTATGAGTTTTTGGTCATGTAATTTAGTTTGAAAAATACTCTAGCAACTTTTAGTCATGCATGAATCATATTTTTTTCAAGAAACTAAGAAATTTCATCCTTTTCTTCTTTGATGACATTTTGATCTACAACAAAATGTGGGAGGAACACCTACAACACATTAATGAAGTGTTGGGAATTTTAGAAGCACGTATGCCATTTACCAAGAAATCAAAGTGGGACCTTTCCATGAATTTTGGAAGCACGTATGTCATTTACCAAGAAAACAAGCACTTGATTATATTTGGGAATTGGGAACTCACATAGTTAGAAATATGGTTCTCCATATATGATAAGGAAATGTTTTCCATCATGCATTCATTGGTCAAATTTAGGCAATATTTGGAGGGTGATCAATTTATGTTTAAAACTAATTATAACACTTTGATATATATTCTCAATTAGAAGGATTTAAATGAGTGGTAGAAAAAGTGGGTGAGAAAAATCCAAGAATATGATTTTGATATTGAGCACATCAATGGGAAGAAGCATGTTGTTTCTAATTCACCATCCAAACGGCTAAATTTATGTTCAATTTCTTGATCTCCATGGACTAGAAGAATGAAATAATAACATACTATATATCAAGAATGCATTCATAACTGACTTGTTGGAAGGGAAGTTGCTGGATGACCCGTACACTATTTGTAATGAACTAATTCTCTAAAAGGAAAGAGTATACTTGGTCCTAGAATCAAGGATGAAGGGAAATATTTTATGGTTAGTTCATGATACTCCCTTGGTATTATAGCCTAGGTATTTCAAGATCTACAAACATATTAGGGAAAGGTTAACATTGAAGGCAATCAAGGATGATGTTCAAACCCATATCAAATAATGCATTTTTTGTTAAAAGAATAAAATGAAATAAACATTTCTAATAGGTATTTTGCAACCATTTCCCATCATAGAGTATAATTAAGAAAGTGTCTCAATAGATTTCATTACGATACTTCCTAAAGTCCAAGGTAAGGATTATATATATGTTGTTGTGGATAAACTAATGAAGTATGCACATTTATTTTCCATCTCTTGGGATTTTAAGATGCCACAAGTGGTTGATCTATCCTTCAAGTAAGTGATGATACTCCATGGACTACCCAAGGGCATCACGATTGATAAAGATAATCACTTCATGAGTTTTTTTTAGCAAGCATTCTTCCTTTTGGTGGGAATGGAGCTCACCCCAACACCAGCTACATACCACAAACAAATGGCTAGACTGAGAGTATGAACAAAAAGGTAGAAGGATATTTGAGAAATTGTATTATTGATTAGAAGAAGACTTGGACCAAGTGGCTCTACTTGGGGGAATTGTTACAACATCACCCACCAAATGTTAATTAAGATGAAATCACTCGTGGCCTTGTATGAGTATGAAGCTTAAAGCTTAATTGATCTTGTTTTGGGAGATAATAAGGTACCAAGAGTGAGTGGTATGATCAAATAGAGACAAGACATTATGAACTCACTCAAGAATTATATATAGCATCCTCAAAATCAACATAAGCTTGATATGTAATCTATTATAGGATCAAGAGAATATTTGAGATTGGAGATATTATTTTTATGAGTTTATAATTGTACAATAAATATTCCTTGAATGCAACTGGGTAAAGAGAGCTCAAATTACATCTCTACAAGGCTTACAAATTTTGAGGAGGATTGTTGAAGTGGCCTATGAGTTGGAGCTACTAGAGGGAAGTAAGATACACAATGTTTTTCATATATCTTTCCTCAAAAAGATACTAGGAGAATATATAGAACCCTTGAATGAGTTACCTCCAATTAATGAAGATGATAAATTGGTTCTAATTCCCAAATAATCTATATATGTAAGGAAAAAAAGTTGAGAAATAGAAGCACCAAGGAGTACTTGATTTGATGGAAAGATCTTTTGATGTAGTATGCAATGTGGGAAGGCTCATACATCCAAACTTGAAATTACTTCAGGATAACCAAATTTGAATGGGAAAAACTTGCCATGTCCCATTTCCAATCAATCTCTATAAATATCAGGTATGTACTCGTGTCTTCTTTATTTCTATTTGTTGTGCGTGTTTCCCTTCATGAGTATACTTTTTCTTCCAATCTCACTCTTCCCTTCTTCCTATCAAACTTTCAAAATTTCCCTCATTGAAATGTTTGTTTCCTAGCCCTTGATGCTTCATTCTATAGCTAGAGTCTCGTGATATGTCTGATCATCGATCTCCAATAATTGCACCTATGTCTATGCTCCCTGTAGTTTTTGTTTGACACCATTACTTTCAAAGCAGAATCTTTCATGTCCATGATCGTTGTTCAAATTTGAAGTTATGTGTGTGTGGTGGCCAACCTATTTTATTCACGGAGGTTATAAGAGATTAAATATTTTCATTTGGAATCATCATCTACACTTAATCAAATTCCTTTCAAAATCCTTTTTGAGAATTTATGTTCAAATATGGGAATCTTAAGAAAAATCCTAGTGATTATGGAGAATTATATCATTCAGAGTTTGTATTTGAGCCTTAATGGATGCAAAATCTAACTATATTTTATTGATCTAATTGGCCATTATTGTTGGTATGAATTTCTATTAGTTACTGATATTGTAGAACTATTTGAATGTAATACAACCATTGTTCTAATAAGAAAGAGATCTGAATTAACACCTATTATTTTTTTGTTAAATATAACAATAAGATCAAGTGTTATTTTTATCATTCATTTTTTGAAATGCAACGATATTGTTGATGGAAAAATAGTAATTTTAATTTAAGTTGTCTAGGATTTGAGTGAATGTTGAGGCTAATAGTGTTGTCAAATACTAATTATTCAAGTGGAAGGTTAATAATTCTTTTTTATTATTGTTTTGGCTTGGGAAATTACACTCTCCTAATCACTAACCATTACCCATTGACATGGGTGGCAAGAGGTTTAAATTATGTGTCTATGGTTGTGTATAAAAATACACCATCCTAGGAAAATTTTGGATCATGGAATGACACATTAAAATAATATCAAAAGAACACAACATTTTCCTTCTTTTGTACGAACTAGTTATCAATCCTTGTTTTTAGCATCAAGCATTGATAACCATCAACAACCATAAATCAATGTATCCATTTTTCAAGGCATGTTTCAAAATAAAATTTCAAATACAATCACTCATTGGTTGACATTGGGGTTTAATCATAGTCAACAATAAAATTATATACATCCATTGGGCCACTTTTTCTTTCTTTTATTACTATTAGCTTAGTCTCGGGGCTTTACTAAGGAATGAGAAAGCCCTAAAATTTAATCCTGTCATAGTAGGATCCATTAAGATTCTTAGCACCACCAATTTTTCCCTATCTTAGGTATACACTAGGAAAATATCTTTTATAGGTACCAAATGTCCAAATTTATTTAGGTTGAAATTACACCAATTGAGACATAATCACAACCTTGGATAAGATTTTTGTTTCAATTACATCAGATAACTCATCTTATCTCTTTGATCCTCTACCTAGTTTTAGTTTTAAGTTTACAAATCTTTATTGTAGCATGATGTCAACCAAAGTTAACAATGATCTAATTTTAAGGTATGACCCAATCTCTCCTATTTTTCAACACATTTTTATTTATAGTCTCAATTAGCTTAATTGAATTTGATTGATCATACTAGGATCTTTAATATATCTAACAAGTTTGAATTTAATTTAATTTTGAATATATAATTTTAGGGTGTGTTTCTATCCCTTCATTTTAGTGAACCCCAATGATCCTACACCAAGTTGTATCTTATTTTTAAGTTTTACAATTGATTACATTTGATTTTACTATTATTTTTTCGATTTGGATTCTCCTTGTGTGTTTATTTGTCTCTCTTAGGTTTTTTTACCTTGATTGATAGTAGATCCCCGTCATGTACCTTTCATTGCAAAATATTAGTCATTAATTGTAATCACTCATTATCCTTAGACCATGCCCATTCCTATATCAAGGATCTTCAAGTGTTTCATCTTACCCATTTATCCTCAAGGACATTGTACCCTTTTACCAAAAGAATAGTCTTCCAATGAGGAGGTACATGGTTCTTCTCTCTATGATCATGTCTTCTTTGTTTCCCCTCTCACATGATTTTGCTTTGCATCACAATGAATCTATTGATTTTAATAATGCCTCATTTTTTGGTGATAATATGGTCCACATCTCTAATGCATACATCATTTGTGAACTAACATTATGTAAACTTAGTGAATGATCCCTAACTTTTATTAATATAGCTATGGATCATACTTCACGTGATGATGTTATTATAGTTAACAATGATGATAACTCTTTTTCATTTCTTGATGATTTATCTAATTACCTTTAAGATGATTTCTTACCTGATGAATATACTTAACATTATTTGTCGCATGATATTTTTAGGTTAAAAATGATGATCATTCTTCACAAGTAACTCATGTTAGTGATACTAATGTTATGACCGATTCAATGTTTCTTGATGTTTTAGGTTCTATTAAACATAAAGTGCATAAACCTTTAAGAGTCAAGGGTTGATGGTTTTAGCGGAGATACAAATGCATACAAACCTATTAGATATTTCTTAATCTATATTTTTCATATGAATGGTGATGATTTTCTAATGTATAGCTTGACAAAAATCTCAATTTATAAGGATTAGCATGGTTTGGTGTGTCTCATTCTTCATTAAGTGCATTCACTCCTCTTGCATGTGATTTTATTGAATACTTTGATAATCAGTCTAGGGTATGCTTACATAGTGAGACAACTCTCCCCACATCTAGTGCCCATTCACTAGGTCTTATGGATGTCTTTATGCTTTCAAATTATGCATCACCTTTAGATTCCCATAATGACTATCATAATATAAATCTTGCATTGTCTCTTGGGTACCATACTAAACACGACTATAATTTCATCCCCTACACATACATCACTATCTCACATGAGGCTACACATTATGTCAATACCATCACTACTTTTCATGATAGAATTATCTACACAAAACTAAATGAATTTTAAAATTTCACCAAATTGGCAATTCCTCTTCACATAGTGTTACAACAACTTCTAACAAGCAACTTATCACCCTACCTCCAATCAAACAAGTTGATAGATCTAGATATACCCTAAAACACTTTTATACTAGCACTTTATGTGATTATCATAAGATAGATGGATACAAGTCTAGGATGTTGATGACAAAGGAAACTAACTTGCAATACCTCAACATATAAACAAAGAGTGAGTAAAGTGTAACCTTGCAAGGTTAGTCATAAGGAACATGTTGGTTCTAATTCAAATTCTAAAGAAGAATCTTGTACATCAAATGTCAATGTTGCACATTCAAAGATATACAATAAAATGACAATAAATGATTTTTTACATACAAGTTAACATTAATGTCATAACATGTGGTGGTGGTATGATGGTTGACCTTAATGTGCCAATATAAAGAACATTAGAAACAAGGGTTTTTCCAACAAATCGACATGCCAAAATTTATAAAACAACATCTTTAGATCATGACCAATGTAACAACAAAGAAACATTTATTGAAACATCTTCAAAATAAGGGTATGGGATATAAAAAAAGCATTCAAAACACCACAAAACCACTTTTGTGCATAAAGAGACATTAGATGACTACACATTACCACCATATCTATATGCTCAATCATAGAAACTCAGGGGATATTCTTACGGAGGCACTGGATCCTTATGACACATCTTTGTAGGCTCCATTGCTATTGATACAAATTGTGCTAATATTCTTGTGTGATTTACATGAACTTATCTTGTGATTTCTATGGTACGTGCTATGCTTTTTATGTTACATGCTTCACTTGAACTTGCCACTTGAGGGGCAAGGCGTTGTTGCCTTTTATCACATTTTACATGCTCATAATTACTTTTCTTCGAGGAAAATGGTAGGGAATCCTTTTCAATACTCTTTCCAAAACATTGATCAAACTATATTGATAAGTATATCTTAGGTATGTTTTCTCTACTTAGCTTTAAATTCATATATATATTGTTCACTTTTCATACTCAAATTTTCAAATTGCAACTTTATCTTCATACTTAGTTGTTAGTCAATAATTTTCTCTCCTCCTTGATTTATGTACACTCTTTGTAGTACAAATGATTTGAGGGGGATATATTATCTATTGATTTATTTTTTAATTTATGTGTAGTCTCACATGTGACACATTTGTTTGGTTGCTCAATTTTTTACTTAATTCAAAATTTTGATATCTTGGTCTATTTTCTTTCCTTCTATTTTGGTGAGTATGCACACTTAGTTTTTCACATACACCTAAGTGGGGGAAAAATGTAAAAGAGAAAAGTGCACACCCTTACATTTTTCCACTCATTTTATGCTACTTTTGTTCAATATCTTTGATGCATGATTTTAACACATAATTTAGATATTTGGGCTTGCTCAATAACCCCAAGCTTGAATCCAACATTATTTTTATGCCACATCTCTTCGTTTAGAGTTTAATAGACTTATTTTTCATTAGCTTGCTTATCTTGGAGTTGATCAAACATACAATTATGTCCCTTGATCAAGATTTTGGGTGTGATCACATCCCCATATTTTTAGATTTTTAATTTTTTGTTTCCAAGGATGACTATGTTGGGATTTGAGTGTTACCCATGGACGTGGGTACCAAAAAATTTTAGATTATACATCTAAATTTGTGTTTATAAAAGTATCATCCTATGACACACTTGGATCATGGAATGACAAATTGAAAGATTATCAAAAAAACACAAAAAAATCCTTCTTTTGTAGGAATTAATCATCAATCCTCAATTGTTAGCATTAGGCATCAACAACAATCATAAATCATAAATCAATATCTATTGTCAAGGCATACTTTAAAATGCATCTTTGGACATATTCACTCATTCGTTTGCACTGGGCTTCAACAAGAAAAATAAAAATTTAGCTCCATGGCATCCATTGTCACCACTTATCGATGCCCATTGCCAGTACGTGTTTTATTACCATTAATTCAATCTTGTGGCTTGACTAATGTACAAAGAAGTTCTAAACTTCAACCTTGCATAGTAGACCCCATGACATTCTTTGGAATCATCAAGTTTTCCTTATCTTGAATGTGCATCAAGCAAACAATTTTGTAGGAATCGAAGTTTGATTTTTCTTAAGAAAAAATCACACTAATCAAGACAAAATTGTATTCATGATTTGAATTGTTGTTGTGATTGCATTTCAAACATTAAATTTCTCTTATATTAATTGTCTTTAACTTTATGATCATTGATTTAATTTTAATTTAAAATTTAAAGCCTATGTTGATACATGATATCAACATTAACAATAATCCAATTTCAATCTTCAACCTAATCTCTAAATTTTATTAGTCGATAGGCTACATATAGTGTGAGATTTGAGCTTGAAACAAGTCTCACGCCTGCAAACCACTACTAAGTTGTTGGGAAACAAGTTTCAGCTGTCGTTTAATGGTAAAAGCCTCCAAAATCTCAATTTTCACATAAAAGCCATATAAATATTGATTTGACAACTAGATGGAAACATTCTATTTTCATTTGCAAGGTTTTTTGTCAATTTGATGACAACTTTCTTTTTTCATTTGCATTGCATTATGTTTTAAATCTTTATGCAAATATTTTTTACAATCAGATAATATTAATTTCTTTAAAGAAAAAATATAGAATTGACTTAAGTTTATTTCATTCCATTATTTAACACTTATTATTAATTGTTTAATCCAACCCCATGCAACTAGAATTTGCAGCGCATCCATGCACAAACACATACTCTCTAACATATTAACATACATATAGTTTTCTATCGGTGTAATCCTTGAATATTTTTTTTTGTTGCGCTGGAGATATCTTTGCGACCTAGCCCAACGTCCAACCAACCTTGCCTTGGTCTTACTTTTTGTCAAGTTGGGGTCCAGGAGGGGTGAGCTGAAGCGAGACTAATCCTCTAAGAATGCACACAATCACCCGCTAAATCCTTGAACCTCCTTTAAATACAAGTGCTAGATTTTAACACATATTCATTTACAATTTTAATTAACTCTCTTCACTTAATTAATCATACATAATTCGTTAATATCTCTAAAATTTGAATTCCATTTTTAATTAGCGGATAGTTAGCCGATAGGCTATATTTTGTAGTAGCTTTCATCCGGACAGTTCTCGTGCCGGGAAAAAGAACTTTCACGGAGTCAAAACATTTCTCGCCTCACGCCTTCAAACAAATTTTAAATTGCAACCGATGTTTTTGTTCAGAGGCTGCAAAAATCTTGTCTCGAGCTCAAGAATCTAGTAGCTCTAAAACTCCAATATTTTTAGATTTATTTTTCGTTGGTTGTGAATAGATTGAAGAAGCAGCTGTAGGTTCGCCTAATTTTTTTTTAAAATCTGCTTAATTAGGGCTTCGTAATATTTTTCCTGCTCCTCCGCGTTGACAGAAAGACACAATTTATACATAATCTTGAGGTAAGTCACTTGCGCTGGTTTCTGTACACGACCGGATCATTTTTTGTTATATTTTATTTCATTCTAAAACAATTGTGTTGTTACCTGATAAATGAAGGCATTGATTCTGTGGTTTTATCTATGTCTGTTTTCATATATGATATTATTGTAATAGCTAGTATTAGATCTGTATTTGTGAAAGTTTTCTTGACTGTTGTTTGATTTGGGGTTGGGGTTTTCTTGACTTGATTTTAATCAGAGGGATTCAAAAATATTTTTCACAGCTATGTGGCAGTGTTTCCTTTGTACTTTCATATTATTGAAGTTTTTATTTGGACAAAAAGAAACAGGTTTGCTTATTGATTATTTTCTTTATGCTTTGAATAAATTGTATTTGATAGTTTTTGCAATTGGATCATTTAGTTCTATTCTAAGTGGATTATAATTTGGAGTTTTTGTTTGGCCCATATTTTGTAGGTACAGACAATTTTATTTGATTTTTTTTGCAGTAAGAGTATAAATCTTTGAGTAGCTTGCAAATTGGGTTTAGAAAGGGGAATTAAGGTGGGAGTTTTAATTAATCTTTTCTCCCTCGAAAGAGGGATTGATGTATACTGGTTTGTTTTTGCCTTTCTGATGTCAGTATCCAGGGACCTGCTTTTTGATTTTTGGTTTGCTGTTTAACAAATTTTTGGGGTCTTCCATGGTCTTATTTAGGTTCTAATTCCTCACTGATTTTTAGCCTACAAAGGTTAGCTTTTGTTTTTTGTTGGTAAATTTACCTTGGAGGGGTTATGTAGGAACAGTATTTTGACCAAATTTTGATCATTGATATATTTTCCTGGTATTCGAGCTCATGGCTCTGCTCCTTATTAGTGTTGCATGTTTTTTCTTTTGAGGGTAAAAATAAAATTTTATTCAAAGAACTCTAAAAATATACACATCGTATAGATTTCCAGATGGCTATGGCCATCAAGAAGGACCAAAGCAAGATGACCCACTCAGGATTCCTGCAGTACCAATCAATCTTACAACCAGTAACACTAAAACTACTAACCATACCAACCATTCTCCTTACCAACTTGCAACAATCATCCCAGCCAATCATTTTGAATAAGCTGAAGAATTTGGTGAGTTTTATCTTTAGTCAATCCTCTCCATGTAGTCACATTCCAACTACCCATTTCCTCTGAAGCCATTTGGCAAGACAGTCAGCCACCTTATTCCACTCTTTGGGGATATGGATAAATGAAATATAGTCTAAGTTACCGGTTCGGGTTCGGGTTCGGGTTCGGGGGTTCGGTTCAGCGGTTCGGCTAATTCTTTTTTGGGGGGTTCGGTTCGTTAGTACAAAAAACATGTAAAAATAATATATATATATATGTAGCCTAGAAGCATGAATAAGGATGAATATCACATAACATCATATAAACAACAAAACCACCATAAACTTGAATGTCATTTAAAACATGCATGATAAATATTCATCGTTGAAACTTGAATTGTGGTAGCTTGCTATACAAAGTCTATTGATGCCAAGGTTCAATTTGTATGATTTTGAAAAAAGAAGCCAACTGAGTAGAGTTATCAGCATTCTTCACAAATCATAAGAATTTGTTTAGTACACTAGTCATTTTGATGTCTTCTTGCAGTCTTAAACATTATTTTCTATCATTGTTACATTGGTCTTGAGAGTGGTAGCTTAATATAGCTCCAAAATACAAAATTTGGTTTACCTGTGCAGTGTAACAGTGGCATAGGATGATTTTTCTTTGAAAGAACCAAAGGGTGACTACACAATTGAAGTGTATAAACACATATCTTTTTGGAATGTCAAGGATACTTTTTGAATCTTCCATGCATTGCTAATCTAAAAGGAAAGGTCTTTTGCCTAATCTGTATGTAGCCATGCTTTTGACATTGTCAAAAAGAGCAAAACTTCCCTAATGATGCAAAGGCATGGCCAAGCAGTTCTAACTCTCCACATGAGAGAAGAGAGATGTTGGAGAGTACATCAAGTCAGTGAGAACAGAAGTGTAATGTGTTTTAGTTTGTAGTATTCCTCTATTTCTCTATAGATGTGTGATTATTTCTCAGTTCAATGATGCAGAACAATTTTTGAAAAAAGAAAGTTGTGTCATAGTCCGCTTTCAATCCAACAAGCAAAAATGAAAGCTCAGCCACTTGGAATGAAAATGCTTGTTTGCAAAACAAATGAATAAGAATGAGGTAGTTAAGGTATTTGAAGTGATTTAGAGGTCACTTTTAGGGTTCCCTTAGGCATGGGTCAAAGTCAAACTCCATAAAACATTAAAAAAATGCTCAAAAAAAGCTTTTTGGATGCCTAGGCATGTGGGTTCTGTCTTGGTTCAACTAGGTTTTGCCCGGGTTCTCTTGGGTTATGCCTAGGCGAACCAAACCCAAAAATGAAGGACCTTGGTCGAACCCATAGGCGAACCAAACTAGGACCCGAACTAGGAGCGAACCAGGACCATAACCAGGGGTAAAATAGAAGAACCTGGTAACATAGAATATAGTCATAATTTGTGGTTAACAAGAAGAATTTGTCTAACCGTTTGAATCAATCTCTAGGAAGAATCTTGCAAGTCTATTTTATTCGACAAGGAAACCAAATTCATAGAGTCCGTTTCACATATAACCTTTTTCCACCCTAGTCCATTGGCCTTCTCTAAATCCTTAAGAATTGCCTAGGCTTCCATTTGATTATTTGTATGCAACCTTACATAAGTAGAGAAGAAAAAATGGACAAAGCCTTCACTATTGTGATCAATCTCTCCTATCCTAGCCACACCAAGATTTCCATGAGTAGATCCATTTGTGTTAATCTTAAAGAGACCCTTGGGTGGAGAAGACCACTTACTAGATCTATCTAAGTTCCGTAAGTTCCGAAAAGCTTGCTTTCTTAGATCAAACTTAGTCTAAATAGCCCTAGATGGGTCAAATTTTAAGAGTTTGGCAACCTGGCCATCTAAGGAAGTCAAGGACTCATCCATACTAAACTTGGCCCCAATCATTTTTGTAAGAATTCCTTTTAATCTTATGCCAAACTTGCATAGCTATACTTTGACATCCTTGGAAAATGTGTCTATTTTGCTCAATTCAAATTCGCTACAGAATAAAGGAAGGCCCAATCTCCCCAGCCACCCTAAGGAAGGATGTTGAAATTGAAGGTTGGCCCAAACTATCCCAAAACTTTGATAAGGAGGTAGCTAAAAATCTAGCCCTATTCCAATTATTCCACCATAAGTTCTAGATCCTAGTAGAAAGGGGACATTCGAAGAAAAGGTGATTAGTCAATTCTTCATTGTTGTCACAAAGGACACAAATAGATGGTCCTTGGAAGCCTTTTTTTCTTATGTTTTCCCAAGCAAGACATTTGTTTTGAATTAGCAGCCATATGAACACATTACATTTTGGCCAACCAATTTTATTCCAAATTCTCCTCTACCAAGGAACAATACAATTCCCTACTTTTTGCTGCTGTAAAGAATCATATCCAAGGGTGACATAATAAACTCCTTTATTATCATGGCCTCAAGATACAATATTTGAATCTTGCATTGAACAACAAGGACGATTAACTAGGATAGAGGCCGACGTATTTCTATCCTCAACTCAACCCCCCCTAGGCCAAATTTCAAGATCTTTCCAACGATAAATAAAAGATCCCCTAGAGGAATAAAGTACTTGAAATCATCCATTCTTGACCATCCCGCCCCTAGAAAAACTTCACGTAAGGGTTGAAGCTATGGAAAAGAGGGAAGAATTGGAGGGTTATTATCCCAAGAAACTGTCTAGAACAAAGCACTATCACCTTTATTAATAATCCAGAAAAGTCCTTCCTTAATGAGAGAGGCCCCTCTCTTCATCGTTGTCCAAATCATGGATCCTTTTCTAGCCAAGTCCATTTGTGGAATCTCCTTATCCTCCACCCCCTTAGATACTTGTAATTGAGAATCCTTACCCAAGGTTGATTCAAATTTTTGCACCATAGCCAATATAATTTGACAACTAAGGGACTATCAAGTTTAGAAAGTCTAAGGCTGAGGCCTCCATTTTCTTTTGGTTTAGAAACTTAGTCCTAGCTCACAAGGATCCATTTTTGGTGATCCAATCTTCCAACCCACAAGAACTATCTGCAAAGAGCATCAAACTCCTTAAGGAAGATTTTAGGAGCAGAAAGAATTAGAAACCTGTAAATAGGGAGAGACTGCAAGACAAATTTGAGAAGAGTCAATCTTCTCGCAATGGATAACCATCAAAAGGTCCAATAGTCGACCCTTAAAAAAAATCAATTTAAAACCCTCCTCCAATGAAGCTTGTTGAGTATACTCAAAGATAGGGTAATTCCCAAATACTGAATCGAAAGTTGCCTAATCTGAAAACAAAGAATGTTAGCAATCTTGTATTTAATTGACTTAGGTGTGTTGAAGAAGAAAATACTAGATTCTATCTTCATTTATTAGTTGACCAAAAGCCGATAGGTATATATCTAGAGCTTTCTTGAAGTTGGCAGCCTCTGCAACTTTAGCTAATCCCATCAAAGTTGTGCCATTCACAAATTGAAGGTGGGTTTGGGGTTCCTAATTCTGATTGCATTGCCAGCCTTGAATAAGACCATTTTCTCTATGATATTTAAACAATTTGCCTAGGCCTTCAACTGTTAAGATGAACAAATAAGGAGATAAGGGATCCCCTTGTTTGAGTCCCCTAGAAGTTGGAAAAAGGTTTGAAGGAGCACCATTAATAAGCACATAGAATGAAGATGAGGTAACACAACTCATAACCCAATCAATCCGCTTAGAGCCAAAACCAAAAGCTAATAATATGTGCCAAAGGAAAGACCATCTAACTCTGTCATAGGCTTTAGACATATCGAGTTTGATGAACATTGATTTCTCCTTGGAATTAGACATAAAGTGGATGATTTTAGTTACCACTATGATACCATCTAATATCTGTTGCCCTTTAACAAATCTCTCTTGCTCTGAAGAAATTAAGAGAGCCAAACTTTTCTCGAGTCAGTCAACAATTATCTTTGTAATAATCTTGTAGGTTACATTACATAAGGCAATAGGGGAAAATAATTTAAAGAATTAGCTCTATCTTGTTTGTGAATGAAAGAGAGAAAAGTAGAGGTAATGGCTTGAAGCATTTGTTTATTATTTTGTGATTCTCTAACAACTCTGAGAAGATCATTTTTAATAATTTCTCAAAATTCTTGAAAAAATTCTATAGGAAATCCATTAGGTCTATGAGCCTTACCCTTTTTCATTTGAAAGACCATAGTCTTGAACTCCTCAATGGAAATGGGTCCCAGGAGAGTATTATTCATATCTTCAGTCACCAAGGAAGGAATGTGTCATGTCCCCGAAATAGCAACACAAAAAAAAAAAAACCCTAATATTAAAATACCAATAAATAAATAAAATAAATAACAATATAAATATTAGCAATTTGAATATTATTATTATTATAATTGTAAACATTATAATATGATATTATAAATATCAAAAAGTATGTAAAACTAATATAAAAATAAATATATTAACATATTAATATCAAACCATGAAATAATATACACAAGGCAGATTATTTCAAGGGGATACAAGTTTGTATGCAGCGATTCTTAAAACAGCAATGATTAGTGTTTTGTAAGGACAACAATAAAGTCTTAAAGGAGCAGCGATCATCTTAGGAAATGATTTAAGGAAATAAAACCTTAGGCAACAACCAAGAATATGAAAAGTGATGACTTTTGAATAACCCCCACCTTTCATAAGAGTCACCTCTATTCATTAGGAGGCACAGTGAGATATATAAGCAAAAGAATGGAAGGATAAAAGGCATAAAAAAAAAGGAAGAGGAAGAGAGTGTGATCTGAAAAGAGAAATAAGGAAATAAATAATGAGATATCTGCTGTGTACATAAATACTGTTTGCAGCCATAACATTATTGGGAGATAAGAGTGGAATATAAATGAAGAATAATTATATAAATCATAGTTGAAAAACTTGGACTCGGCAATAACTCGGCAGACCCAAAATTTTTAAAAACTCGGGACTCGGCAAAAACTTGGCAATAACTCGACAAATTTATCGAACATTTGAAAATACACAAATTTTTAAAATATTCTTAAAAACCACATATAAACTAAATTTTTAGCTTTGATATGTTGATTTTCTACCATCTAGGTTTTATTTTTTTAGATTAAACACATTCATTAATATCTATAAATTATTAACATTTAATATATTTAGATTTGATTTATAATTTTACATAATAATATTTTCAATTTTAAATGATAAATCTATATCTAATATATTTAAATGAAAAAACAACTAAATTATATTGTTCAAAACTTAAAAGTATTTAGGTTTGATTTATATAATAATATTTTATTTTTAAATCTACATTTAATATTTATATTTAAATTAAAAATAAACTAATTTATAATTTTATATAGGTTTGAACTTTGGTTATATTTAAATGAAAAAAAAAAAACTACATTATATTGTTCGAATTTTTTAGTGAATCAAACTTTTAGATTTATTATTATTTTATAATTTTATTGGTCAAAATTTTAACATTAAATCGCTGCCTTGACGGGATCACTGCAAAATGGCAAAATAATTCTGAAAAGTCATGCGCTGGTGAAAAATGGAAGTCGTTTGTAGAAAAAATGTTAAAAGTTCCTCCACATGGTTTGGTCGTGTCGCATCCTCCCGTGCCCTGATTTTTTTGTGTCCTGTGCTCGCGTGCGTCGTCTTCCTGCCTCCAAATCACGTCGATTAGGGTTTGATATGAAATAAATCTTAAACTTCTTTGTTCGCCCCAGTTAAATACTTATTTCCAGCGCGTTTTTGTCTCAATACCCGCGCGTTTTGGCATGTCAAACAATAAAAAACGCTGGGATTTTTTCTCATAAAGCGGCTGCGAGTAAACACGCGATTTACTCGCCTCCTCTTTCAACATGCGATTACTCGCAATTTTGGTGATTTTCTTGCGTGTTTTTCATCTATGATATAAATCTATATATGAGTACCAATCAATATAAGTAAGAAATGATTAATGTATGAATACGAATCAATATAAATAAATAATTATATGTAGATATACAAATATCAATCGATATAAATTAGGGAATAATTATATAGAATATATACATTATATACGATTATGCAATAATGATGCTTGCAACAATTATTAAGCCTTATAAGTAATTACGATCTTAATATAAAAATGAATAGATTAATATTTATTTATATATGTTTTTATCCTATGATCAATCAAATGTAAGATTGAAGGAAGGTGATTAAGGAATAAAGAGACATGGGAAGACATAGCAAATCAAATGATGTACTCACTTAGCAATAATATTTAGCATATTTTGAATATAAGAAACAGATATTGGTAATCTGATTATTGGTGTAATGCTTTCTTTAGTATTATCATGATGATAATGATGTTGATATTGACTTAATGAATCGGTCATAAATGCAAATGTATTTGATTGCTAAAAGATTGTCTTCCGAGTGTTTGCCAACTTACTGGGAGGAAAGGTGTGAGGGAAGTGGCGCCTAAAAACCCCACTTAAGATCCGCCCCCGGAACCCAAGGCAGGGATGGGCCTTGGAGGGGTGGAAATTCCACTCATAGTCTGGCCACTTATTTGTTGTTGGTACAGGTAGAGAAAGCAGGTACAAATGTTTCCATTAAGCACGCCACTCCAAGAGTGGAATAGTCTTGGTCGGACGTTCTTGGTGCTTGGGGCCAAGAGGTGGGTAGTCTTGGTCGGATGCTTGTGCTCTTGGGGTTAAATGGATAGCTTTGGGCAAATCTACCCATGCTACTCCTCATATGTCTTCATTATTGCTTTTATGATTATGTTTATATTTGGATAACTAGATATTATTGCTAACAGATATATGTGTATGTGGAAATGTTATTAAATTGGTGAATGCAGATTTCAATCCAAGATCATTTTATTAAAGAGAACATTTATTTGAAAAGAACCCCTAAACCTAATCAACAAGCAAAATCTAGGGCAAAGTCGGGTAAGGGACATTACAAAATGCATTCAAGCAAGAGTCTGTCCTCTTTAGAGTTTTGATGATCTTGCTCAAAAAATAAAGAAGAAAAGTTCCGAACAGCTTCCTTAGAATTATCTTGAAAAGAATTTAAGTGATTTCCTTGAGTAGAGGTAAGAGAAGCAATAGAATTCCCCCTTCCATGTTCCTTCATTGAATTATGAAAGGAAGTATTTTTATCCCCTTTCTAAAGCCAGTCAATACGAGAATTTTGTTTACAAAAAAATATCTTCCCTGAGCTCCCATTTAGACAATTTCTTAGACCACTTCTCTTCATGCAACAACTCCTTTGTCATTCCTTCATCCTTGATAAGAAAAGTTACTTTGCCCGACTTAGCTATTATTTGATCTTTAATCTTGAAGGTGTTTCCAAAAGAAGACCTATTCCACCTTTTGAGTTTGAATTTGATAAATTGGAGTCTCTTGAAAAAAGAATACATAGCTGACCCAAAGGCTGGCTTCCTTTCTAACCACCAATTTTCCACGAGATTGAACAAATGAGCATCTCGAAGCCACATAAGTTGAAATTTAAAAGGAGACTTCTTAGGGGTAGAAAAAAGTGAAGAGGAAAATACGGGTTAATGGTTTGACCCTTTCCATCCCAAAATTTTAGAGCACATAGTCCAACTATTACCCACCCAAAAATCTAACATAAGAAACCTATCTAGTCTTTCAAAAATGGCTTCAGTTCCACACCTTCTATTACTCTAGGTGAACAAACCATTATTTGGCTTAACGTCTACTAATTGAAAAAATAAACATTATCTCTCAACAAAGTAGAAGCAAGGCCAAGATGATCTATTCCCCCTAATTTCTCATCAAGACTACTAATAGCATTGAAATCTCCTGCGAGAATCCAAGGGAGAGAAGGAACTAAAAAGCGAATATATCTAATCTAGGACTAGAATAGCATCTTACTAGGATAATCAGTGGGTGCATAAGCACTTGTGAACAAATGAGTCTTTCCTATATCAAAGCAAGATGCCACCATGGAGATTGAAAACTGGTGTGAGCTTACAAGGATCTCATAAATAGGCAATTCCACCATTAATGCCTTCGGCCCCTATACATTGACGTTGACCCCTTATCCAAATCTTGGAGGCAAGATTGATTGTATCCTCCACTGCAAGCTTTGTCTCTTGGATAAAGACAATATTTGGCCTATGTTCATGAATAAAATTTTGAGTAGCCTTTGGTCAAGTATCACAATCATTTTTGAGAGGCACAAAAATGAGTATATAGCTTTTTAATAACACTAGATTCAACCAATGACTCTTTTATCAATTTCACCTTTTCTTGATCTTTTTTCCTTCCCACCTTTGATATTTTGTCATTTCCTCTTTGCTTAATGATTTTCCATTGAAGGCCTAGTAAGATAGGGACCTTCCTTTTGCCATCTTTCTTTGGCTCCAACTTCATGCAAAGGATCTATAGAAGCTTGAAATTCATTTGAATCCATTTGAGCTCCTTCCATTAGAGTGGACTCAATTTCTACTAATGATGATTCTTTACCCCCTTGTGATTTGTCTATTGTGCCTTAATCTTGGTAGAAGGAACTCCTTGATTTGTTACTCTGTGCCTTTTTGAGTCTATATTTTTATTGGAACAGAGGGAGTACTTGAGTCTAATGGATTTACCTCCCGGTTTGTTGGAGCCTTGTCATGCTCCATTGCCTCCACCTCCTCAAAGCTTTCCAAAATATCAAACTTATTATTAAACATCCCTTTAAAACTATCTTATTTTTGATTCCCAATCTTCCCCTCAACGCGAGATTTTACAAGGATGAACCCATTTGCATCCAGAACTTCATAAGAGATTAGATTCTTACCTATTGCCTTTGAATTAATTGTCTATGATTTCAGAGATGGTTGAGGGGTTCTAGATTCCAACTTTGAGCAATTTTTTTGCAAGTGCCCATATTCGTGGCACACTCGGCATTGGAGAGGCAGTACTTCATAGTCTATTTTTTGAACCCAATTTATATTATCTAGTCTAATTTCCAAAGAATTTGGGAGAGGATTATTAGAAATTGAAGGCCTAGTAAGATAGGGACCTTCCTTTTGCCATCTTTCTTTGGCTCCAACTTCATGCAAAGGATCTATAGAAGCTTGAAATTCATTTGACTCCATTTGAGCTCCTTCTATTAGAGTGGACTCAATTTCTACTAATGATGATTCTTTACCCCCTTGTGATTTGTCTATTGTGCCTTAATCTTGGTAGAAGGAACTCCTTGATTTGTTACTCTATGCCTTTTTGAGTCTATATTTTGACTGGAACAAAGGGAGTACTTGAGTCCAATGGATTTACCTCCCGGTTCGTTGGAGCCTTGTCATGCTCCATTGCCTCCACCTCCTCAAAGCTTTCCAAAATATCAAACTTATTATTAAACATCCCTTTAAAACTATCCTACTTTTGATTCCCAATCTTCCCCTCAACGCGAGATTTTACAAGGATGAACCCATTTGCATCCAAAACTTCATAAGAGATTAGATTCTTACCTATTGCCTTTTAATTAATTGTCTATGATTTCAGAGATGGTTGAGGGGTTCTAGACTCCAACTTTGAGCAATTTTTTTGCAAGTGCCCATATTCGTGGCACACCCGGCATTGGAGAGGCAGTACTTCAATCTATTTGTTGAACCCAATTTATTTTTGAAACGAAGTCAGGTACACGAAAAAGCTTCCTACACCAATCTGTTAGAGGAGAGAATGTGCAAATTTCTAAAACTTCAAACCCTTATTCAGTTACAATAAAGAAGATGCACATAACAGGTAAACATAAACAACATAGGTATAAGAAAAACACATAACACCGGATTTACGTGGGAAAATCCTTTCGGGAAAAAACCCACACTCCAAACACATAGCTCAATCTATAGTATTCAGCAACAAAGGTTACAATATAATATCAGAGCAATGCTTTTCAAGAGTCCTCCCACTACTACAAGAATCTGGAGCAATTTCGACAACATAACATCTCAACAATTCTTCAACCTGTCATACTGAAAATGCACTAAGGCATCAAGTATTTATAACACTCTAACATGAAGAGAGGGTGCCAAAAGTTGCCATAACCAAAACTCATGCCTAGGATGTGTACATGAGTCCATTATGGCATGCTATCATAGTTAGGACCCCTAAATTATGACCTTTTCTAAATCCAACACGTCTCCTCAAAAATAGCTTCCTCTCAACATGCAAGGCACCTATACACATGCAACTAGCAAATGCACACTTGGTTTCCCCCATAAATGTAGCCTGACTGTCATAGTGTGACATATAAACTGTCATACATAACTCTTACAGCTGTCATAACCTGCCATAGCAAGTTGTCATAGTCATGGCATAGCAACTTATGACAAAATCCACCAATTTAGCCACAAAATTAGGACCTCTAAAGTGGGACGCCTACCTCCACAATTTTAGCTTACAAATTGCATGTCACCTTCCATGTAGGATGCCACGTCACCAGTAGGTCCCACAAAGTGAACAAATTTGGTAGGCAATAAATTTAGGAAATAATTAAATAATCATCGGATAATAAATTAAATGCTAAGACTTAAAGGTTTTGACACCTTAATCCTAATAGTTTCAACACAAAGATGGGCAAAAGTAGCTACCTTTTGGTCCATAGTATGTTGAGATGGTCCCAAGGGCTTACTAATAATTGTTGCTATTAATTGAAGAATATCTTGTCTCTAGAACTACATCGGAAGCTTAGGAAGACGAATCCAAATAGGTATCTTAGTTGAAAGTTTTTTCTTTGGGTCAACCTGTAATGTCCCCAATTTAGCCCTACGCTCTTCAATTGGATTTAGCCTATTTTCGGAAATCCGTAGGCTAAGCTGAAGCAGAAATTAGGGTTTCCACTTTCAGATGCATTTTCGAAGGTTTGCATGTGTAAGTTTTTGACACATGTCTGGTGAAGCTTTTTGGGTTTTTTGAGAGCTTCAGGATGAGGTAACATGCATGTTAAGATAATGACATGCAATTTTGATGGATACCTTGCATGCAGGAGAGGTTTCTGGGTTTTTAGAGACCTCCAGGGTGGTGTGACATGCATTTGAATTTGACAACTTTTCCGGGCACTTACTATTTATAGTAAGTCATGATGGTTGCTCGGTTTGTGCTCAAATGATATTTGGAAACACTTACTATTTATAGTAAGTCATGATATTGCTCAGTTGGCATTCAAATGAAGTTTTGCAAACTTACTATTTATAGCAGTTTGCTATTTTTGGTAAGTCTATTTTTAGCAGTATCTTTCTAGCAGCAGTTCAATCATCTGCAGTTCACATTTCTATTTTGGGCAGTGAGGCTAATCAGTTTGGCTTTTTGATAAGTTTGAAGTAAACTTACTATTTTTGGCATTTGCCATTTTTAGTAAGTCCATTTATGGCAGAGGCGTCATCATCAACTTGGTTCAGCTTGGCAAATGTCAGTTTGCTATTTTTAGTAGTTCATCAGTTGCAGTTTGGGCATTGCACTTGGCTACCTCCTTGAACTAAGTTTCAGACTTAGTCAATTTTATGTTTTGCAATTGTACCACCACGCCTAGGCTTGATGACTTCAAGTTGTTTTAAGGGGACATAAAGGGGGTCGACTTGTATGCATTTAATGTTTATTATTGCAACTTGATAATGGACACCCAAAGTGAGATGATTTATATTTTATTAATTCAAATAAAGTGAATGATTGAAAGGTGCCGTCCCTTGGAGGAAATTGAAGAGTTTCTTGTTGGGAGTTACAAGTTGCTTCATTTGCCGACTGAAGCTTGTCTATTGATGCTTTGAGCCTTCATTCCCATGTTATGATTTTGAAAGTAAAGTTATGCTGTTGGATTGAATCCAGAACTTGGCTAAGGGGGAGCTTAGCAAATCAATCCATCCTTCGGGCCTGAAACTATGGCTTCCTAGGTGGTCATTTGAGACTGTACTTCACATAGAGGTGCATATAGAGCTTCAATTTTGATGTTTTTGGACAGGTTGCTGATGTATAGCCTGTTATCGAGCTGCTGGTTTATACATGGCTGAAGCGAATTTTCACTAATAGCTTCGTCATGGATTTTATTCTCGTTCTGGGTATTTACTCATGTTGTTTGACTATGAAGGGCGACTAGTTGTGAGAAGTTTCAAATTTTATTATTGAGTGCTGATTTTTCTAGAAGAAGTCAACCTCCTCAAGGGGGTCATACCATTTTGGGCTTGCATTGAAATTCGTGCCATTTGTTCCTTGTTGTTTCTGGCTCAAATTCTTCTTGGAGTTTGGATGCCTTGCTTCTAGTTGTTGTTCGACTGTGGTTTGGAGGCATTCCGAGTTGTATCAGAGGAGAAACGTGTGATTTCTTATCTTGCTGGTCTAGTTTTCTGTATTTATTGTTTCTGATCAGATTGGTTAGATATTGTTTAAATGCTGGTTCGAGCTTCATTTCCATATCATTTCATATTGTAATAGTTAGAGGATTATTTCTCTAACCTTTGAGAGATTTTGGAGGCATATCTTTATTATTTGCAGCTGTATTTATTCATTGTAAAGCTAGTTAGTAGTACTAATGGCTGTTATTTATTATTGCTGCAATTTATGTTTGTATACACTCCCACAATTGAGTGGTTGTTTAAATAATTATCTTTCATTGATTGTTAGTTTCCCCCCACGAAAATAAGTGGTAGTGAGGATTGTATTCCCCCCACTGTATAAGTGGAGAGTGGATTTCATGGCTGGCTTGTCGCCTTAATGTTTGTAATCATCTCACCTACTGAATAAGTGGAGTATTCTCACTGCCTTGTGGTTGCCTGCTAGTAGTAGATGAATGTACTTTTCAATTTAGTTTATTGCTAACGACCTCCGACACCATATGCTATCACCTCGCTCGCATTGGGATCTTTGTGTACATTCTTGGTGAGGGTTACTTTCAAGCTGGTTTGATTTGGAGCTAACGCTAATTTGTGGTTTGATGCTGCTTTATTGTGTTAAATTTGGGAAAAAATTAAGGGGGAACACTACACAACCCAACATGCCAAGGTTTGATAAATAAACTTGCTTGGTTATGGAAATGAGGCCCTCCCTTGAACACCATGTTATGATCAGTCATGTGCGCCATCAGGGTTATAATTCATTTGTGTTGCATGTTGTACCATGCAACCTGTTGGACTGTCTATATCGACGATATTTATTCAGTGTTGATGTAGAATTTGTTAGTTGGCCTTGTTTATGGTCATTTGTGCATTGGTATGTTGCTTTGGGATGAGAGGATGGATGGTTAGAGTACCCGATTAGTTGGTTGTTGGGACTTGTAGTATGTGGTTTATCATGATGTCATGATAGCTTGGTTACTTCATTGGTTACACATTTCAGTGGGAGCTTTTCATAGTGATGATTTGGGGGTGTAGGATTGGTTCTTGATGGTTTGATGGCGGTTGTATCTTCTTGGCTTGGAGATCTTGGTTCTATGGTGCTATTTGCATTTCAGTTGCATGTGTGGACTTGGATGATCTTCATGGAGGAGATGATTGTCACGATGCCATGTGTAGCTCGGTATCACAGTTCAGTGGGAGTTGTTGGTAGTGACGTGGATTCATCATTGGTGATGGTTATCTTCATGTGTTTGGAGATGTTGTTTCTTGGTTTAGAGTGTGATTGATATCATGTCATGGTTTACTCTTGATGCTAGCTTAGAGTTTTGGCATGATATGGGTTCTCTTGAGACCAAAATGTATGCATTGTTGCATGTGATCTCTTAGGAGGAGATGGTTAGAACATGATGTCATGGTTGGGTTCTTGATTCTGCGGTTGGAGCTTTTGACATTGATCTTGTTTGGTTCTCTTTGTATTGAGTACATGATCATTTGCTTGATTATCTTCATGTTGGTGCTATGCTGCATTGGAGTTTGGAATGCATTGATCGGTTTACAGGTGCTCATGGATACTTGGAGACATGGGTGAGGTTGGAGTTTTCTTGTGCTTAGAGACATTTGCTTGAGACGGTTACATTTTGGAGGTTTCAGTAGGAAGATTGAGGAGCTTTCACCTGGATATGGATGCGAGTTCATGATGGACCGATAGAGGAGTTTGTTCTTGGAGTGAGTCATGATGACTTGGTTATCTTGGAGGAGCATTCTCATTTTCCACTCTTGTCTACTTGGTGGTTTTATCATTTAATAGGTATTGCCCATCCTATTTTTGATGTGATTATGTTTTGTGCTTTGATTTCTTATGGGAATGAGTTGAGTCATAGTGTTTGATTTTGGGAGACTCATTTGAGGATTATTTAGCATGAGTTTATATTGCTTTATCTTTCATAGATATGGATCTTGAGCTATGGATAGTTAGTTCTGGAGGATTCATTTTGAGAGATGTTTGGCATGGTTATCTCCTTGTGCATTTGAGTTTATGTTATCATTATTAATGAGGAGTTTAGGAGATGTTTTATGGGTTGCTTTCTTGATTTGGGAATGGTTATCTTGAGCTTGATCTTCTTAGTTAGAGAGGCTTACATCCATGTTGGCATTATACATGATTTATATGTTGTGTTTGATCTAAGAGATTGAACGTTGTTTTGGGTGTTGTTGAGGCTTCTCATTTGGGGTTGTTAGGAGATCATACTTGACACAACATTGCATTTTTGAGGTGTTGGTAGAAGGACATGTTATGATTTATAGGTTTTCTCTTTTCATTCTATGGTTCCTTCTTGGATGTTCATGTTCATATGATTTGGGAGGATGGTGGTGACATGTGAGATATTATGCACTTGTTGGTGTTGCATGTGTAGATCATTGTTATTGTTCTTGGTACTTCATGTTTTGTTCATTTATCACACTTTTGATTGGTAGACTTGATATGCTTTGGCATTACCCATGCAGTGGGAGTTCCTAGATATGTATGTTCTTCATTGACAAGTTTGATACAGGGAGCTTGTGATTGTGGTTTATGGGTTGCATATGTTGGCATGAGTTTTCTAATGTTGTTCATGCTTAGGAGGTATGGATGGTTGGATGTATTAGCATGTGTTGTGGATGCTATTTCCGATCATGTGGGTTTTTCACCTATGACAAAAGCTTGTTTGGAGAATTTGTTATTACTTGGATTTGATGCTTGTGTTTTTGGATTGGTGCGTCTTCATCTTGGCATGTTCCTTTTCTTCCATAGGTGGCACGTTGGAGGATGAGAGGAGTTATTGCTTGAGATGGTAGTCACTCTGTTCTTATTGCAAGTATCTTGATGGAGCACGAGAGCATGTTGGAGATTCATGTGGTTTCATGTATGGCTATGATGATGTATTTCATTTATTGATCCCTTATTCAATGTATACAACAAGTGGGAGAATGTTGGGATATGGTGTTGTACAACATTGCATAAAATGCTCTATTATAATGTAATTAAATAATTCTTTAGCTGTGATGCACCTAGGAGGTGTGGTTAATCACACTAAGTAATTATTTGAGGACTGTTTTATGTTGTATTGTAACATTGTATTATTATTTAATGTGTGAGAGACATGAGATAATAATTTAATATTGGATAAATATTTAATAAAGTGAAAATTTAGTACCCAATATTAAATAAGGGGTTAGTGGTTTTGTATTCACATGGTTTTGTGGTACATGGTTTTATCTTACCACTTGGTTGTATTTGTGTGAACTTGTATCTATAAAAGCAAACACATGTTTAGTGGTTAAGGTTGGTTGGGTTAATGGGTTGTCATTATTGTCTTTTTGAGGAGTGCATATATGAAACATGGCATAGGATGTGTGGATTCATGCTTTGGACAAATGGAGGATTCATTGGAGAGACTTAAATGCTTCAAAAGTATTCATTGTAACTCTTGTAATATTTTATTGTTGAATAATAGATGGAGTATGGATGCTTTTGGAGGCTAGGTTTTTCCCTTTTGAGGGTTTTCCTAGGGTATATCTTGTGGCTTGTCTATTTGATCTATGCATTATGGTTACTTGCATGCATGCTTTTCTCTCATAGGGTTATGTAGGAAATGGATTAAGAATGTGGGTTAAATGAATTATTTCCTAACAATGAGTTTCCTCATTCTCTTGATTTTTCATGTTTTTTTGTTGAGTTTGACCATGATTATGTTGTGGCTTATTCAAGCTTGGAGACTCCTACTTAGTTTTTAGAGGCATACATGTTGAGACTTAGTCCTTCCTCCTTTCAGTTTTATATGGAGTGGCTTCTTCATTGTCCTATGTATTTGTACACCTATACCAAAGCAAGATACCACCATAGAGATTGAATATCTACTAATTGTCCACATCAAACCCCCTCTTCTCACCCATGTGCGCCATCAGGGTTATAATTCATTTGTGTTACTTGTTGTACCATGCAACTTGTTGCATTTTCAAATCTGCAAATAATAGAATGTAAAACTAAAAAATAAAATAGAATTGTGGAGTAGTGATTGCTTAGGAAGAGTAATCGTAGCCCCTACTAGTGGTGGGTAACTAAGAGTTTGTAGCAACTTCAGATAAGTTTATTTGTTTTCTTTTTGCAAAATACAACTGTAGTTATTGACCTGCAGTTAAAATTGCTACATGTACTCTCCATGGGACCACAAGTTGTAACTCATTTTTTTCAACAGATCTTGATATGTAGGTTGGGTAGAATATTTTCTTAGAATTTAATTTACTTGAGCTTGATACATTTGCAACTCAATTCAAAGGCTCATCTTATCCTTGAAAGTTAGTAATTGTGGCACAAATAAGAAAAATAATGTGTTCTTGTATAAGGCTCATTTCTGAGAAGGAAAAAAGAGGAACCATTATAGAATACTCTTCAAATTCAGAAAATGATTGAAGATGTTAATCTTGATTCAAAGTGGCTATAAGTGTTATTGATTATTTTAAAACTCTTATTGCTTCCACCACTTACTAAAATAAATATAATCTCGATGGCATGCTTGAAGGAGATTTAGTTTATATTACATCAGTGACCTCTAAGTTGTTGAGATGGTTATGTTTCTTCCTGTGGCATTTAGGAACTTTTAGTATGGATTTTAGTTGAACAAAGATTCATGATGTATATACAACTTATGATAGTGCGGTAAGGTGACTTAGTTTAAATGCCAAATTATTTTGAGATCCCATTTGATTATTATGTGGCAATGTAATGTCCCCTTCACGCTAGCTAAGTGGGACACCGCCTTGCCTTTTTAATTCCCAAAGGCAAGTGACGTAACTAAGGGAATCATTTAATTAATTATTTAATCATCACATCAATTCTTAATTCTTCCTCTAATGTGATATTGAGTAATTGATTAAATAATCTTTTAAGTGACTAGGTGAAATTTTATGAGATTTGGTAAAGTCACTTATGTCTTTGTTTGAAAAGGTGACTTAATGAATATTGATGTGGACTTTATAAATGTCACCTATTTTGGCGAATGAGACTTTTATTGGCCCTTTGAGAAATATTAAAAGGAATGAAGTTGTTTTATCGGGCCTTTTGGAGGAGGGAGAAAAAGAATACAAAAGTGAAGCTTTGGGAATTCATTCGACACTTTTTTGAACCTCTTGAAACTTTGGAATGAACATCTTCAGCGTGTCTTCTTGGACGCGGGTTTGGAACCCTAATAGCTTGCTTCGCCTGTGAAAGATCAGTCCTAGCTAGCATACAAGTGATTTCTTGGGACGAAGTGAAGTCTGGAAAGTGCGGATCAAAATATGGCTTATATCAGATTTTCGCGGGCTGAGTTTTTATGAGATTTTTGGGTATTCCGGGATATGAGTTTCTGATCATTCTCTGCTCCTGGGGTCGTGGTTTATTCAAACATTTCGGGCTGTCAAACATACCATAAGAAACGCCTTTAGCACCACTTCCTGGCCAAGACGTGACTGTGAGAGCATAACTCGTGGTGGTTTCAAGTTGAAACGGGAATACAGTGAGTGCTGGGCGCCATAGCGAACTCAAGCAACCTTTACCAGTCTGGAACGACTTCATGGCTGCCTCATAAGACATCTTCAACGGTGCTGGAGCATACTGTGAGTGGTATTTCGCCCTTTAAGTTGTATCATTGTTAAATCTGGGCTGTGGTTTGGTTATCTTCTTCATAGGGTCTTTTGTTGTCAAGCAAACACTCGAGTCTGTGCATCTTCTTACATTCCCTTGAATATTCTTAGCTGGTTAGGCCTCCCTAAGCTTGAGGGAATTCGCTATACTTGCCAGCCACCTGTTAGTGTGTTTGCAAATCTATGTTGCCTGGAAATGAGGTGCAAACTGCTGTGTGTTTGTAAGTTTGTAATACCAGTAGAATAGGGTTGCCTATGGCAGTTACAATCTGGTAAAATTCTGAGAGATGATTGCTGAAAATACATGTTCAACGTTGCTGTTTATAGAGTGAGTTGTTAAGACAAATATTGTGCTCAGTATGGTGCAAATTTCTGTTAACAGTTGCTGTTATATTCTTGTTGAGTCTGCACTACTAATCTAGGTGATGTTCCATTTACTACTCCTACCTCAGTCCTGTAACAGTCCCAATCACGCATAGGAAAAATAAAGAAAACATTGTCAAGTCAGACATGAAGGTCATTCTGTTTACTGTTAAGATGTTTGGAACACATCTGAGATCATGAAATAACAAATTCTGCCAGTTCTCTTGTATGCTAATTTTGAATGTGATATGTTGATATGAAATGACATCATTTGGTGATAAGCAACTATTGTAAACAAAGCAATCACACAGGAAAACCCGAGCCAAAACTTCACCAGCATTTAGTGCTTGTAAAACAAATGTTGACAAGATCCCAAGGGAACAAAACAGAAAACTCGGATCAAGGTTGGCAAGGCTCCTCACAGTGATAGCAGAATACAGATAACAGCAATTTTGGCAGCATATACAAGAGCTCCATTCAAACCAAACAGAAATTTAGAGCAAACTTTTGCAAGGTCCATTGCAGGCAAGTTTAGCAGAACTGGTAGGCAATTAAAGGGCCCATGTAAATGCTACTTTTTTAAACGTGAGCTTGTCTGACTATCTTTTTTGGTTAGCTTTGTTGGTTTTGTTCTATCATGTTACTAGTCAAAAGTGTGATTTTAATCTAGACAGTTATGGCTTGGAATGGCTTGTCAAAATACTAATTGACATTTTTATATTTTCTATATGTAGGTATAGTTGTATTAAGTTATGTGGGGGTGTAATATTTGTATATGTTGACATGACTTGGCATTTCATGTGTTTTATTACAAAATGACGTTGAATGATAGTTTGTGATTCCTATCCTTATAGGGGTATATTTATTCTGTAGCTTCATGTGCTTAATTTTCAGGTGTAACAGAATACTTTGACTTGTGGAAAATCATGAAGAAATTAAGGATGAGGATGATAATGGTCGGAAGTAGGGAGAAGATGATGACATTCCCTTATTTTTCCTATTGACACATCCCTTGCACCTCCTAAAGTTGCAAATGCTAGTTTATAGAAAGTGTGTGCTTTTATCCCTTCAATTCTTTAAAGATAACCAGGAAGTCCAAGCATAAAAACACAATCTAACAATCTAAAAAGAAAGATACACAAAACAAAGCTTAAAAATTCCAATGCCCACAACTTACAGGTAACTTACAAGAGTTGTGTATGATTTTCAACCAATATAAATACAAATGAAATGACAAACAGAAAAAAGTAAGAAGCCAACCCCTTTTGTAAATAAATATATCCTAACTCAACTCAGGATTTAGCATCGAATTCCTTCAAAAGCATTCCAGAGATTAGGTAAAACTTCAAACATCTTTGAGAATACATTGCCTTTTGCGATTTCATAACAATTTTCTTCTATGATTGCTATTTATGTCTTAAAATAGGGTCACCGCTTTGTCTACTGATACCCAAAATATAATAAGAATGATAATTTGGAGCATCCAGCCATGAATATAAATTTGAATTCCACAAATTCTTTGTAGCCACTTGGAAATTTTTAAAACATTCTATAAAATCTTTAGTTTGAGGAAACTCTGATATATATCCATACCCTGTTCAAGTATGTGAACACAAGTTGATGAATTTGTTTTGTAAAGGTTTGCAACAAGTTCTTGTGGATATCTGATAAATGTTGGCTAAGCCTACATTTGGGTGAGGCATTTTGTCAAATGCTATGCTTCCACAATTGCTATGTTATTGGTTCAATGGGTTCAAGTCTAGGGTCCCGGTCTTGGTCTGGCCTAGGTCTGGGGTTCGGGTCCAATTCCTTGTGGGTTCGGATAGGGTCCGGTCCATAGCCTGTGGGCTGACCTTGCCGAACTGGGGGCGAACCCAACCCCTTCACATGCCTAGCTGCAGATTTGGATAACTTTTTCAAGTTTTATATTATTTTTTTGAACTTTTAAACGTTAAAAAAAGCCTCCAACCCTAATTTGTGCCTCCTAAAACATCTAAAAGGCAAAAACAAACTCATTTATCAATTTGTGAATGAAAAACAAAACCTTTTACCTCCATTGCTGAACTTATTTTCTTGCTTGCACAAGCACGAATAGAGGTGAATATTAATAGTTGAACATTCAAAGTTGGTTGTTGTGCTATTACTAAGCACTTGCAAGTGTTTTTTTGTTGCTAAGATGATCGTAGAGGAAGATTTCTTCAAAAGAGGTAGGTTTTTTGACTTTTTTGGTTTTTTTTCCTACATTAGAACTGTTTTATTTTGTTTTGAAGTTTTTGTTTTGTTTTCATTCTTCTAGGTATCTATAACACATGTTTAATTTTTTAAAATGAATTAAGTTATTTAGTTTCAGTACTTTGAAATTTTGAATAAATGGAATGTGTTGTTTATTGTAATTGAACTTGTTGCCTTAGGTATTACAATGGCAACTATTTCTAGCTCCACAAACCAATCTTATTTCGAAATAGACCCAAATTGTCCCCTTTGGAAATATGTTGAAATGGTTCAACAACTTCCAAGTGGTGGAGGTTATGTTTTGATTTGTAGTCATTGTAAAGTTAGATATTCGAGCTCATACAGTCGAGTGAAAGGGCATTTGTGCAAGATCCCTGGACTAGTCATCAAATCTTGTCCAGGTGTAGATAATAAAGGCATTCAAGAAACCCATGTATTGGCATATATTGAAGAGCAAGAAAAATCAAACCAAGCAGCAGGCGATAGATCAAGTCATCCTTTGATAAAGAAAGGATCTCAAGGGATGAAGCCCCCTACACCACCTTCTCATTTTTCACCTACAGAGAGCCATCCATTTATGTCCATACTTGAAGAAAAAACTGTGGCCTCTACACATAAGAGATCAAAGGGACCGTTGGAAACTTCATTTCAAAATGAGGCTAGAGAGATCGCTGATCAAGACATAGCTAGATGTGTCTATGCAAATGGATTGGCATTCAACGTTCACTCACCATATTGGCAAAAATGGTGAAATCTATTATGAGGCTCCAAAAGGGTATAAGGGCCCAGGTTTTGAGAAGGTGCATAGCACCTTATTAGATAAAGAGGTGAAATATGTAGAGGACTCCTTGAAGCCCATAAGGGATTTGTGGATCGAAACAAGGGTGACCATTGTTTATGATGGATGGAAAGATGCAAAAAATCGCTCATTGATCAATGTTATTGCAGTGTCCCCTAAAGGGACAATGTTTTTGAGAGCAGTGGATTGTGAAGGAGAGGTGAAGGATGGTGCATTTATTGCTAACATTCTTTGTCAAGCTATTGATGAAGTGGGCCCTCGAAATGTTGTGCAAGTTATAACAGACAATGCAAAAATTTGTAGGGCTTCTGGGTTATTGGTTGAGGAGAGGTATTCACACATTTTTTGGACACCTTGTGCTGTCCATTCTCTCAACCTAATGCTACAAAAAATTGGAAACAAAATTGATTGGATCAAACAAGTGTATGTTGAGGCCGAAGACATCCAAATGTTCATCACCAACCACCATATGTCACAAGGCATATTTAGAACCTTCTTGAAATTGGAGCTGTTGAAGGTAAGTTAAATAATAAACATGTTTCACTTTAGTAATATTTTGAATTTTAAACTTTAATTTTTGTAAACATTTTATTTTATTTTGATTTTCAAATAGGTTGCTGAGACCCATTTTGCCTCCAACACAATTGTGTTGAGACAACTTGTGAAGGTTCGTGAGATACTCTCTAATATGGTCATCAGCCCTAACCGGTCCATATGGAGGCAATCTAGCACTGCAAGGGCAACTAAGGTTAAGCATGATCCTAGATGAAAGTTGGTGGGATCGTGTTGAGTATCTCCTCAATTTCATTGAGCCCATATTGATCATATGATCCGTTATACTGACATGGATAGACCTTGTTTGGGTGAAGTATATGATGGCATTGACTCAATGATTGAGAAGATGAAATCCATCATCAATGCAAAAGAGGAAGATCCTGAAGAAAAGTTCTTCAAAGAGCTACACAAAATCATTGTAGAGAGATGGAACAAAATGATCACTTTGCTGCATCTTCTTGCTTTTGCATTGAGTCCCAAATACTATAGTGCTCAACTACTTTTTGTGACAACAAGAGTTGCCCCATATAGAGATGCTGAAGTGGCTCAAGGGTACAAGGCAGCACTTCATAGACTCTTCACTGATCATGACCGACGTGATGTAGTGAAGGTTGAGTTCATGGGTTTTGCATGCTCCAGTGATTGTGGTCTTGATGCTCTTTGAGACAAGTACATAGTTAATGCTCATAGTTGGTGGTACTTCCATGACCAAGCATACACGTACCTACAACCTCTTGCAATCAAAATTTTATCCCAAGTAAGTTTTATAGTCAAAATCATTTATCTTTTAAATTTAAGTTTTATATTTTAATTAGTTAAATTTTGTAACTCTTAACTATTTAATTTGGTCTTAATAGGTTGCTAGTTCATCTTCATCTGAGAGGAATTGGAGCACATACTCCATCCATTCAATAAAGCGCAATAGACTACATTCAAAAAAGGCAGAGGACTTTGTGTATGTGCATTCAAACTTGTGGCTCCTTACACACAAACAAAGTGCCTACAAAGGAGACACAAGGAAGTGGGATATCGAGCCAGAGCGTCTTGACTTGGATGCTTCCACAAGCCACTTGGCTGCACTTGATGTTGATGATGACTATGAGCCAGCTAGTGAGCATGCGAGTGCAAGTGCCACTGGCGCTATTTGTGGTTCTTCTAATTTACCACTGCATACATCATCTAATATGGATGGTGATGATGATATTTTTGATGACCCATATGATATTTGATCAATGATCAATGATGGCTGATTGTAAACACTTGAAAAATTATTATGTTTGAACTTTAATCTATATCATGACATTCGAGTTTCACTACTATTTTATTATTTGACTATGAAAGTGGTGGTGTATTTTTGCTATGTTATTTGACTGTTAATATGGTGGTGTATTTTGAACTTAATTACTGCTGCAAATATGTTATATATTTCTGATTTTTATATGTTTTTGCATTAATGAACCAAAAATGAACTTAACCCCAAAATTTTTTTTGCCTGAACCCGCGAACCGAACCATCAAACCCGAACCCGAACCGGTAACTTAGCACAATTGAATACAAGACTGATTGCTATAGAGTATAGACAATAGGGATTAAAGCAGCATAACCAAAGCTAGGCACACGAAAATGGAAATCATAACTACTAATAGAACAAATTCATTCCCGCCCACAATTACACTTCCGTGTTCACAAGTATTACACAGATTTTCTTTATAATTTTCCTGTTAAACATTTTGCGAGTATTTTATATGCCTCTGTTTTTTGCAAATATGTCAAACATGAGAATCATACTATTTCCATTTTCTTTATTTTGAGTGAACATCATATCATGTTCCAAATCCTCCATTTTAGTAATGCTGGAAGGATATTGGTATAGGCATTTGAGTTTGGATTTTTCTTTTATCTAAATATAAGAAGTCTACAAAGATAAATATAGCAGTCAAAATGATACTAGTGCCTTACAAACTAATGAATCGGTCACCAAGGGGCAGCCCATTCTTAAAACCAAAATTGCAAGTTTAAGGCATATTCAACAAAGGATTAAGCACCCTATTAAAACATCAGCAAACAACTTAAAATCCAACAGCACAATCATGAGCTGCCCTATGCTTGAATGTCATCCCCAACAAGTCAGCACTGTCATCAGGATCTTCTCTGTCAGGTTGTTTAGGAGTAATAACAGGGCCTTATGCAAGTTTGATTTGCTTCTTTGCCTTCTTCTTAGCTTCTACCAAGTCAATGCTTAGCAAGTGACAATTCTGAGGAAAGAGTACAATCTGATTTAACTTCATTGCCCCTTTCACCTCAAGTTTCACTTCTTTTCAGAGGAGTGATGATCCCGTTGCACTTGTACTTCCACTAGTTTCCTCTTTAACCTGTCATCTGCTGCCTGTCAACTAAATTCATCTCACCACAGTCTAACCCAACATTGGTTTCAGTCTTCTCAACAGGCTGCCTATGATGAGGATAAAAAATGATTAATTACTTATTATTTTTAATTTGATAAAAAACCATTTTTTGCATATTCAAAAAAGCATTGCATACCTTGATGTGGCATTTCTTGAGACATTTTTAAAATAGAACATGGGTCTTTTTTAAGTTTCAATGTTTTCCATACTATGCTTCTGATCTTGATACTTAAATGTTCAATTTGCTCCATGTAATGTGATTGACATCCTGAATGCCCATGCCATCTTTTTATTGTGGTGGAAGAATGGAAATTCCTTCTTATGCTTCACCCCATCATTCAATATAGATCTCATATTTGGAATGTACTCTCTACTGCCTTCCTCTCCCAAGAGAGGTTTCAGATTTGCATATATCTCCTGTTTTCATGTGTTGGATCTATTTCCATATGAATATCACCCCACCTGCCTGCCTCTGCATAATTGTTTTAACAGAAAAGTATAGGATCCAGCAAATTCCTTAGCCCAATATTTTTTGAGATCTAAATGTACTAATCGATTACTGTCACAACCACAATTATTGTTCTTTGATTAATAGAGGGCGCTTCAAATGTATATAAGCTTTTCAGTGACTTGGTGTTGTTTGGACTAAGAGGCTCTCTACTTACAGTACTTTTGACCCTGGTCAAAGACATATGGCATCTAAAATATAGGCTCTAGGCAATTCTCTGACAAAACACACATCAACAGAGGAAACTGAAAGCAAAAGATCAATACCACTTGTCCATAACTCCATAAAATGGAAGCAAACATTAGAAAACGTTAATATTACGATCCATTCAAACTAGACTCAGCATTGAGGGTGATTTGTGTTCAGAGAGCTGGTTAAATGAAAATGGAAAGTGGGCCTAAGAACTGCATGAACAGAGGTGGTAGCAATATCAGCTGAAAGTTAAGTAGTTGATGCCCAAATTGAAACCTTTACCCATTACTGCAGAATACAATTTTAGGATAGGATCTATAATTGTCCAATCAAGATAAGTATCATTCCATCTCAAGGAAAATCTTTCTATAAACAATCCAGTTTTGATGACCTTTATCTGTTAAGTCTTGTGCACATGATATTACCCTTCTAATTTGCAAAACTCCATTTTGTGCAGACCCAACAATGATTACATTCCTAGAAATCACATCATATTAAGGTAGTATGTACTAAATCACCTTCCTTATTTTTGCTGCAACCTTCCAATTTCGTTTACTTCAAAGTCTGCAAGGTTACAGAAATGCAGTTTGTACATAACTAGAGATTTAATAGTCATCAAGACTTAAAAGTTGAAAGCCATATTCTATGCACTTTCTGTAGTCATGACATTTCAAGGACCACATTTTGATGCAGCATTTTGGCAAACCAGTATTTTTGCCTGCATGTTCAATCATTACCTTCCAATTGCATTTTACTTCAATATCTCGAAGGTTGCAACAATTGCAGTTTATGTACAATCAGGAATTTAATTACCCTCAGGGTATAAAGCACATTTTGTGCACTTAATGTAATCATTTCATTTTCATATTTTTGATTTCAATGAAGCATTTTGGAAAACCAGTCACAAACCTGCAGCACCCATCTACATTGTGCATAATTGTCTAACAGTACAGTCACTGGTGCAACTGTGTGCTTAATTGTAATTTCTCAAGACAAAACATCTAGGTCCTTGTCTAGTATAGAGCTTTATTAGAACCAGTCCAGTGCAGCTCATTTTGGTTTCATATGGTACTCAAGAAGAGATATGCCTACATTAGCCGAGAAACCTGTTGGGATATTTGCCTTTCTGTAAATATGAGAGAAGACAACCAGGTTGAGTTGCCAGATAAATGCTCAATCTTCCTTTATGATTTCATTCAGCTTCCTAGTAGGAGTTTAGAATTTTATGAGAGTGAATGGGTAAATGTAGAATCTTCACAGACTAATTGGTTTTAACTTTTCCATATTGAACAAGATGGCCTGCTTCAGGTCTTGCAACAGCACTGAAGCTTTCCCTTTGTTGTTGGTCTGTTTCGGTTATTTAGAGCAAAGGCCCTGAACATCTTGTCCATAATAAGACCATCTGCTCCAGTTGGATTGGGATTTTTCGTTAGATGTCCCATAAAAATTTCATCTACCTGCATTCGGAGTAGGGCTTGACCACCTTGCTAATGCTCGTTTTAGTCTATTGGTTCTAACCCCTTTATCAGGGGAACATGAGATTAAAGTTTATACAGTCTTTCTGTCCTTGGAATTGCCAAGAGGATTAGATAGGGAGCTCCAAAAATGAACGTTTTCATTGTGTAGACCATTTCAATAAATATGTATTTGATTGTAAAGCCAATTTATTTTGTTAGTTCCTTGCTGGCTTTGGGTAGTTGTTAATAAATGGCCATATGCAGTTATCAATGGTCGTGGTCTAACCGACCTCAAATAGTATTGTCATTGTAGTACAGTGGTGAGTATTCTTGTCTGTAAACACATTGGGCACCAAACTTGCTAAGTGGGCATGATTATGAGGGAATTTCATGGTTGAGCACACTTCAGCCAAAATACTTGGATGTTTGAATTCCTGAGAAGTCTTGGTTTACCTTACGAAAGTCCCAATGGTGCTGATTGATACTATGTGATGTTTATTTTGCCATTTTCAATCCCACTGCTTCACTCATATGATCATATCCTGATGCGATCAATGCCAAGTAGACTATTCAACTCCATAAGAGATGGGCTCTTGTGAATCATTTTTTGTGAAAGATGGATCATATAGATTGACTTGATATCTAAATTTTTAAAAGTTATGCTAATAAACATGGGGCTAGATCTGGCATAATGCGCTTCTTTTACATTCCTTTTCTGTCCTTATTCTAAAGCTCTGTAGCATGCATGTTTATTTTAAAAGCCATTCTCTGCTTTGCATGTTATCTAGCAGCTTGAGGCATCTCTTATTGCTTGGATGTTTGGTCTCCTGAGAAGTCTTGGTTTACCTTACGAAAGTCCCAATGGTGCTGATTGATACTATGTGATGTTTATTTTGCCATTTTCAATCCCACTGCTTCACTCATATGATCATATCCTGATGCGATCAATGCCAAGTAGACTATTCAACTCCATAAGAGATGGGCTCTTGTGAATCATTTTTTGTGAAAGATGGATCATATAGATTGACTTGATATCTAAATTTTTAAAAGTTATGCTAATAAACATGGGGCTAGATCTGGCATAATGAACTTCTTTTACATTCCTTTTCTGTCCTTATTCTAAAGCTCTGTAGCATGCATGTTTATTTTAAAAGCCATTCTCTGCTTTGCATGTTATCTAGCAGCTTGAGGCATCTCTTATTGCTTGCATTGTGGTAACGGCCAGTGCTTGTTTGCAGAAAAAGGAAGAAGTTGGATTCCTTTTTTATTCTATAGAGATGAGCTACTTACTACAGACTCTCACAAGGAAACAGGAAGTTGACAAGCTCATTAGGGATACATTGGACAAAGTTCTGGTTCTTCGTTTTGGAAGGGCCACAGATATTGTCTGCATGCAGCTTGATGAAATTGTAATCTTTCTTCTCTTATTCTTACCTCATTTTTGGAACTATAAGGAATGGTTGGTGGATATTGGACATGTTGACATTTATTTTTATTATCTTCTATATACAAGCTCACTGTGACCACAGCTTGCAAAATCTGCACGTGAAGTGTCAAAATTTGCATCAATAGCATTAGTGGATGTGGATGCCGAGGAAATCCAAGTTTATATCAAATATTTTGACATTACTTTGATACCTGCTACGATCTTCTTCTTTAATGCACACCACATGAAGATGGATTCTGGGTATTGTATACTTCCTCATTGAAATCAATATTGTTGGAGTTGTGTTTTTTGTCTCAGTTAGTAAAAATTATAATAAAATATGCTGCACATATGTTGGTGGTAATCAGTTTTGTAATTTGGATTGAAAAAGATATTTATCATCAGAAATTGCACCGTAAATATATTACTTTAGAATTCAACAATGGGTAAATCTCATTATAAAATTCAGCTGTGACTTGGTTACTGAATTCGTTGCCAGAATTTAGAAATTTTGTTTTTATTTCATAGAATTTGATATCCTGTCTTCAACAGGACTCCAGACCATACTAAATGGATCGGTGCATTCCATCAAAAACAAGATTTTATTGATGTTGTGGAGGTATGAAATAGAAAAATGTGGACATTTTAGTGATGTTTGACAGGATTTTTCTTCACAAATATTTTTCCTCTTTGAACATGCCAATTCTTTGATAATGTGTTTATCATAAGGCTAGCAATTCCTTGGGTCAATTTATCTGTGACAATATTTTTCAGATTGGTGTTTTGGTTTTGTGTTGGGCTCTGGTCATCTAACAGATTGATTTTGATTCATTTGTAATTGTTCTTTAGGGTCACATTAGAATTTTGACCCTGGGTCATCAATCTTATAGCTTGGGATAGTTTTGTTTTCCAGTTTCTCACTGTCCAATCTATTTTCTGGAAAAAATTTAATTGATTTGTTTAATTGGATTTATATTGACAAGCTTATCTTCAGGCTGGTTTTGCATTTTGAAATCTGTTTATTTACTTTATGCAGGCCATTTTCAGAGGAGCGATGAAAGGGAAATTGATTGTCATGTGCCCTTTGCCTCAAGAGAGAATCCCAAAGTTTCAATTACTTTTTAAGGATATTTAACTGGTTAGTGTTGCATGATCTGGGATGAGGAGCCCTTATTCTTTATACTAAATTCTTGTCCTGGCTTTGTCATCATTTTGATATGCAGCACATAATGGCAGACATTTTTGCTTTTTTAACTTACGTTGCTATGGAGTCATCCAGCAGCTAAGTTACAGTTAAAATTTGTGACATATTGGGGGATGCATTATCGAAATTAGTGCAGTTCATCATCATGGCCATTGCTCTTCCTTCCACTAGACCAGGGACAAATGAGTGATTATGTTTTTAACATACTTCAACATTAGCTAATTTTGTTATGAAGGCTTTCTTTTGATCGCTCAAGTTTCTAATGTTCCATTGCTAACTTCTCAAGTATATTAGGAGCTTTTCTTTTTTGTGGACAATGAATCATTTAAGCAAAGATCATTTCAATTTCAATTCAAGCATACCTTCGTTTTATGTTGTATGTAGCATTTTAGGTTTTGCTATGACATGGGTGGTGAACTAGTCTCCAATTTTACATAAGCAACTGTAAGGCCATAATTGTTAAATTAGTAACCAATTTCAAATGACGAAATGTTTAATAGACAATCAAAAGGTTGGTGAATGCATCATGTTAAACAGAGCTTATGTGTTTGGAGTTAGTCCTGGATGCATGCCTAAATTGATGGCTGTCAATTAACTCTGTTGATCAGCAGCAGGATTTTGTGAGTAGCAGATTTAAGAGTTTGAGGTAGGTGTTTGTTTTCCTTGCTTCATTGTCCTCCCTGGCCACATGCATCCCTGCTCTGTAAAAAATCTACATTGCTAGACAATGTATAGTGTATTATGTTCTTAATAAGTGTATTACATAAAAATAAAGCTATGAATGAAGATTTATATTTTTAAGTGAATTAATTTTGAATACCAGTAAAAAGAAAAAATGAGCAAGAATTTGGAACACAAGGGTTAGGAAATCTTTTATTGAAGGGAAATTGCTGGGATTTTGTGTAGAGGCGGCAGTGGCCTGTACAATTCTATATATTGAATCCAGACAGATTCCACAGGAGAGGACCTAGTTAGAGTCGAGCGTGTGAGAGGGGAAGAGATATTTCAAGAAACTCAGAATTGAGATTTCTGCTGGAGAAAGGAGGAGATTGCAGATTAAAAACATGCATTTTCAAAGGCCATGCTAGATTGTGTGGCACTTGGGCAGATCTTCCTACAGTTTTCTTGATAGAAAAAGTGAAATACAGAAGGTCAGAGCTGCTGAGAAGAGGGGTAATAGGAGGATGCAGAGGTCTCCTAGTTGTTAGTTGGAATCAATATAGGATTGGGCAGCCCGTCATTGGGGAAATGATGTGAAGTTAACCTTCATGCCCAAAGGATTTTTTGTTTTATGTTTTTTAAAGGAGGAGGAAACGGAGTTAGCATTGCAGCAGAGGGTTAATAAAGTGGAAGAGAGTGAGATTTTCCTTTCAGAATAGAGCTTTAATCTATCTTTTGATCAGATCCAATCTCCTTTGATGATCATATGTGTCAGACTTTGTAGTCTATCATTAGAATTGTGGAGCAGCAAAATCTTGGGAAGTATAGGTAATACATTGGTAAAATGTATTGAGGTAGATGAAAAAGGGATTGATACTTTGCATGCAATCTATGCAAGAATAAAAATAAGCAGACTTGAATCTGCCGCTTCCAAAGAAAATATGCTTCGCTTCTAAGGCAAGTAGTTTTTTTCAAGAATTGGATTATGAGAATATACAGTTCAGATGCTATTCTGTCATATAGTAGGTCCTGAACCAAGTCACTATCCAGGAAAAATTCCCGAGTTCACAAAGAAGAAAGGAAGAAAACCTAAAATGGAGAGTTAAAGAGATATTGGACATCAAAAAGGATTTTTTGTTACAAAGAAATTGTTGGTGGTTTTTCTCAGAGGAAAAGTATTCTCCGATATGGGTGGATGATAAGAGAATGGTAGAGAAGGGAAAAGCTAAAGCAATAGAAGAGCAACAAGTAGCAGAAATGGGGGAAAGCTTGAAAATAATTTTTATCACGTAATTAGAAGTTGGAGAAGTCATTGCAGAAGGGGAAGTGGAATCAAAAGAGCCAGAGGAAAGGGAAGACGATATCATTATTTTACCGTTTGATGTAAATAAATTTTGTTGCTTTAGAGTCTGAAGAGGAAAAATAATTTTCAAGAGAAGTTGTTCACCTGCTACTAAATTTAGAAGATATGTTGGAGGATCTGGAGATGTTTACTACATTAAAGAATCTAGAATGTGGCTTAGGAGAAAAGAAGAGGATTTGTTATCATGTGGTAAAAAAGAGAAAAATAAGAAAGGAAGAAAGATAGATAAAGAAAGAATTCAATGAGAGGCGAAAGTTGGGATAGAGGAAGGCTCGCAGCATTGAAAAGAATGTTGTCAAGTATGAGGGGAAGGTCCCTTAGAGTGAAAAATAAAGATCTTCTATTGGATTGTGAGTGGTCTTGATGCCCCTTTAACGAGGAGAGGTAAAATGTTGAATAGCTTTAAAATCTGGTTAATATCTCTTTACAGGGAACAAAAATGCCAGAAGCGATGTAGTTGATTTCAAAATCTTAGAAAAAATGGCACGAGATAGCTATGGATACTCATTAACTTCAGGAGGTTTATATATTGTATGGAATCCAAGATGTGCATATCAGAGTGCTAGCAACAGAGGAATGTTGGATGGCATGTGAGTTTTCTTCTTATCAAGAAAATATTTCAGGTTATTGTGTAAATGTGTATAACCCAGACAATGCCGCCAAGAAGAAAAGAGTATTAGAGCTATTGTCTCTACTTTTATCCACTTGGCATGATAAAGTATTCTTTCTGGGAGATGATTTCAATTATACCACTGGCCCTGTGGATAAAAGGAGAGCCAATCCTACGGCATCTACATAGAAATAGATTTTAAAAGCTTTGTTGCAGACTCAAATATTTTTGATGTTATACCCAAATCTGGTAATTTTACTTGAAATAATAGAAGTAATTTTTGTAATAAAGCATCTTTTTTGGGTAGATTTTTGCCTCCCTTGGTTTATTGCTAAAGTAATGGATAGTAAGCATAGTAATAGAAAAGGTGTCAGGTTCTGACCATCTTCCAATTTCATTGGAAATAAGTATGGATGGCCCCCGCTCCCCAATAAGTGTCCTTTCAAGTTTTAATTTATGTGGCTTCTACACCATCTTTCATTCTTTGGTGGAAAGATTGTAAGGGCCTAAAAGGTACAAAAATTCAAAAAACTTACAATGAAAATTATAAATGGGAACAAAGAGATTCTTACTGAATCTTTGAAGAAAAAATGAATTAGAGCAAGATCTAGAAAAGTTCAATGAGGAGATTTAACGGAGCAGTTTGTCTAATGTTATTTTGGCATATGAGAAGCGGTTGTTTTCTTAATTAGAATTCTACTATGCTAAAGAGGAAATTCTTTGGAGTCAAAATCTAGATAAAATTTGGGATAAAATACCAATTTTTTTCACCATGTAATGCAAATAGAGCTTTTAATAGGGTAAGGTTTAGAATAAATTCAGCTGGGGAATAAATCTCATCTTTAGAGGATTGAAGGATAGAGGCAGTAAATTATTATGGTAAATTGCTTTCTATGGTTGAGGGGTCTAATTTGAAAGATTCTTCCAAATTCTTAGAAGCTATCCCCTCTTTAGTAGCTGAGGCACAAAATGAATGTGTATGTTGCTTCCTTTTTCAATTGAAGTAAAGCGAGCTGTTTCTGGTCTAAAAAGGAGAGCTCTAGCCCCAAATGATTTTCAATCAAGCTTCTTCCAGGCTTTTTGGGATTTTATAGAGAGGAGTTATTGGGAGTGGTAAATGATTTAAGGAAATCCAAAGTAGTGGGGTAGTGATTAAAGGTCTTAATTTCCAACTTGATTTCAAGTGAGCAAAGCGGTTTTATTCATGGCAGATTCATATTGGATACATTAGTACTAGCTGATGAAACAATGCACACTCTTCAATGCAAAAGAAAATAAGAACATCAATCAAATTAGATTTGAAAAGTTTATGGTAGAGTGAATGGGATTTCTTGATTAAAGTTCTTAAAGCTTTTGGGTTCTCTTTAGTATGGAGAGAATGGTTGATGGAGTTGCTGACAAACTATTGGTTTTCAGTATTGGTAAATGTTTAGCATATTAGATTTTTTAATAATTCAAGAGTGCTAAGGCAAAGAGATCGGTTGGTTCCATATTTTTTATATTAATTGTATAGGCATGTGGAAGGAATGTCAATGTAGTTAGAGGTAATGGAAGTTTGAAAGAGATTAAAAGCAAAAACTAAAGGGGTAGTCACTCATTTGAAGTTTGTGGATGATACTCCCTTTTTAGTGTGAAAGAGATAAAAGAGATAAATGAAGAGATAAAAGAGATAAATGAAAGGAAATATGCATTCATCCAAGATAATTTCCACATAATTCAAGTAGAGAAATCTATGCAAACAAGTATTTAGAATCTATATGCAAAAGAATAGACAACATACTATCAAAGATGATAAGGTTTACTTTGGGAAAACCCTCAAGAGGAAAAAACCCAGCCTCCAAAAACATCCATCACTCGTGTATTATTCAACAATAAACATTACAATACATCTTTAGAGTTCTTCATGAACACCTTTGAAACATCAAGTCCTCTGCAAACACTCCATGTGAACAAGCATGTAACCACACAACCCATGCCATGCTTTAACCCCCACAAATGTCAGCAAGATATGCTCTCAACCCCTTAGCCAAAATAGCCAACTAGTCAACAAGCCAACTAGCCAACTTTAGACAACTACCCATGTGTGTTTTTATAAATAATCACACAAAACCACTAAGTGGTATTACATAAAACCATGGGACTAATACCATGAGCTTACAGAACCATTAACCCCCACATTTAATTCTTGGTACTAAGTTTTTCCAACATAAAATATTTTTTCTATGTGCAACCCCACATTAAATATTTAATCCAATGTTACAACACATAGAGTGACCCCAAGAATGCTAAACCATGTGATGCACACGTCCCTAGATCTCCTAGGTGCACAACATAATAAATAAAATATTATATTATAACATTATGCAAGGTGGATAACACACATTTTCTTAACATTCTCCCACTTGCTGTATACTTTGCGTAAAGGGTAAACAAGTAAACTCAAACATGAACTAGGGAACAATCCCCATAGTCACATATACCATCAAGGAATCAAAGAGCTCCATGTGCTCCATCAAGATATCTACAACAAGAATCAAGGTGACCACCATCTCAAACAAGAATGCTCTCATCCTCCATCATGCCCACACACAAAGATAAGAAGCCATCCAAATATATTTGACACTAACTGTCACAAAGAAACATAAGTCTGGCCTCCAACCAATATCCCAATACACAAACACTCAACCTAAAGGTAATAAACATGTATTAATAGCTGTCAAGATATAATCACCATAGTTGAAATAACACCCACAACAAATGCTAACATATCCAACTATCCATACCTCAAAGGTATACAATTCATGACAAGTAAACCACATGCCATCAACATATACAACCCATAACATGCAACCACAAGCTCTAAGTGTCAAACTTGTCATATAATGAACACACACATCTAGGAACTCCCATTGCATAGGTAATGCCAAATATGAAAATAATCAAGGCATCCAAAGATCCACCAATAGCAACACATAAAAGGTGTAACTAATATCATGTAGTACCAAGGAACATCCACACAAATATACAATTCCTGTAAACCAATATGTTGCAATACAACTCTCACCACAAGTCTGTATAGCTCTCCCAAGTTCTTCACTCAACAAAGGAAAGAGATAAATTGACCTCCATGTTGTCACCAAAGAATAATGGACAACACATGACCACAAACATAGTGATCACCATAAGCTCCACACAAGATATCAAATCCAATGTCGTGAATACAAACATTTAGGAAGTAGAACAAAACCAAAGAGAGAACATGCAAATCAAAACTTGTAGCATGTCCTTCTACACACACCTCTAAATGCTAAGATATGATAAGTATGATCTCCTCCATAAAACTCCAAAGAGAATAACACTATCCACATCTAACCATAACCAAGATGTATGCATCTCAAACCAAAGGAAGATCAAACCAAATCCATTTCCAAACCAAGGGAATAAGCCCAATAACATCTTTTAAACTCAACATCAATCAACAATCTCACAATGCATAAGGAGATAAACATGCCAACATCTCTCAAATGAACCCTTCAAAATTAGAAAACCATAGCTCAAGATTCATATGCATGAGAAGAAAAGCATAAAACATAACGCATTTGAAAATAACAATGGGCAATACCCCTTAGATGATAAATCATCAAGTAGACCAAGAGGGAAATGAGAATGCTCCTCCAAGATATCCAAGTTATCATGACATTGCCACAAACCAAACAAGAATAAATCCAACACCAACCATGCACCTGCATAACAATCATGTTGTGCCAAAGTCCCTATGGCATAAAGAACATCCATGACACCATGATCACCACCAAATATACCAGCAACAAACTCCAACCATGCCACACGTGTCTGCATCACATAGTCAACAACATATGTCCCACATCATGACTGTACCTGGTAATATTATTTCATCTCAATATGACAACCAAACCAACAAAACAATTGACTTAACCAAGCCACAAATATGAATCTGCAACAATGTTGAAGCATCTATGGGCATAGACAACCCACATCCAAATTAATATATGCAACATGTAAGTATAGATCGCCTACAACACTGCACAACTTGTAGATACAATAATGTAACATACAAATCCAAATATGCTGATAACCATGTCAAATGAGAGTAATCAAAGATGTTGATGTGAGTATACAATGACTCAAACACCAAATCACCAAGATCTAAATAGCCATAACCTCATAAAATCACCATAGTCAATATGAACTCATAAACAACTTAGATGGAAATAACAAAAAAAATCATGCCAAAACATCTCCAAATCTAATCCATTGTGTGGTGCTCTAAATAAGGTTTCCATCGACTATAAGAAGTCCAAAATACGATTTCGTATGCACAAGTTATGACCTCTCTAAGTTCGAAAAAAACATCCGATTTGCAACAAGTATTTCTTTGTCAAAACAATAAAATCTAAAAAAACTACTAATACCACAATGTAGTGCTTAGAACCACCTTTCCGATGAGTATAAGAAGTCGAAAGATAGACACCCTAGGCGAAAGTTATACCTCCTAGAAAAAAGTTTCCCAATTTGGCTATAAGGTGCAAACATGGGTGGCCATTGGGTGACTTGCCGGTGGTGGCGGCACCACTTGTAGGGTCAGATCCGATCACCAAATAAATTTCAGTTTAATTTAATTTATTTTTTAAACCGACGAAATTTAATAAAAAAGGTGAACTTTTAATATTTTGTTTTAATGCCTTGTAGGGCTTTGGAGGCCGACCCCACTGAACCAACGGTTGGAAGCGAGGGGCTTTAAGCCTCACCAATCAACAACCAACAGTGGTACATGTGGGTTGACATCGAGTACCATAGGTACTTTGCTGCCAACAAGTACTCGCAGGGTGCGTAAGGGGGTCTGCAGACCCCCTACCATTTTATTTATTTATTTATTTATAATTTTTAAATTTCAGGTTTTAATATTTATTTGCAGGATTTTTTTTAGAACTATATTGACCTGCAAAATAGATTTGAGGCTGTATTGCTTATGATAAGGAAGGGAGGGAAGAACAGTGGCCAAAATAGGCTAAATTTTATGTCAATCTTCTTCTCTCGGGCCTCTTAGATCCAATGGTAAGGTTTGTTTTGTTCCAAGGGATCATCTAAAACATTTTCCTTATAAAACCTTCATGGTGAACATCCATAAAAAAATATTAATTTTTTTTTTTTTTTCCAACAAAGATTCATAAATCCAAATCTGCAAAAGATAACCAAATATCTGCAACCTCAAAACCCCAAATCTACAAAAAACAACCTGCACAAAACTCTCACATGTGACAATGTCTTCGTTCTTTCATTGCAAGCCCTGAATTCTATTATGCACCAGATCTACTCCAACAAGGGTTATATAAACCACAACAATGAATTTGATACCAAATGAAAGGAAATATGCATCCACCCAAGATAATTTTCACATAACTCAAATAGAGAAATCTATGCAAACAAGTATTCAAAATCCATATACAAAAGAATAAACAACATACCATTAAATATGACACAAGATTTACCTTGGGAAAACCCTCAAGAGGAAAAAAAGCCCAGCCTCCAAAAGCATCCATCACTCATATATTATTCAATAATAAACATTACAATACATTTTCAGAGTTCTCTATAAACACCTTTGAAACATCAAGCCCTCTACAAGCACTCCATGTGAACAAGCATGTAGCCACACATCCCATGCCATGCTTCAACCCTCACAAATGTCAACAAGAGATGCTCTCAATCCTTTAGCTAAAATAGCCAACTAGCCAACAAGCCAACTAACCAACCTTGGACAACTACTCATATGTTTGCTTGTATAGAAACAAGCTTACACAAAACCACCATGTGGTATTATATAAAATCATGTGACTAATACCATGAGCTTACAAAACCATTAACCCCCATATTTAATTCTTGATACTAAGTTTTCCCAACATAAAATATTTTTCCCATGTGCAATCCCATGTTAAATATTTAATCCATTGTTGCCTACAACACATAAAGTGGCTCCAAGAATGCTAACCCATGTGATGTACACATCCTTAGATCTCTTAGGTGCACAACATTATAAATAAAATATGATATTATAACATTATGCAAGGTGGAGGAGAAAGATAACTCCTAGACAAAAAGCACCTATGTATGTAACATGATATCGTACCCCCCATCCCCCATCCCACGCGGTGGACAAAACGGCCTTGACGGAAAAGGTAGCCGGACGAACAAATAGCACTAACGGAAAGACTTGACGGTTGAACGTTAACTTCGTCCTGTCGTTGCCTGTCCCATAATGGGAAAACGTGTTAGCGCCGGTGGGTTTTCAAAATCATATTTCGGGATGGACAAAAACCCAAAAAATGTGGCATTCGAAACCATTATTTGCAAATATCAAAAAGCCCAGATGAGGTCCCATTTTTTACAATGACGTTTTGGTGGAGAGTAACAGGCGTTCAGAGCTAGCAGGTATGTATATCTGCTTGAAATATATGCCATTTTGCCATTTTTCCTAGGAACTCTGAATAAACGAATGGCTATTCATTGCAGGGTTATCATTTATGTGATTTTTTGTTGAGGGTTTTTTAATTTTTGTTTTCTCTCATCTGCTGGTTTTGAAATTTTGCGCTTGTCAAATGAAATCGCTGACAACCCATTGTGGAAATATGAGTGAAATAACTGAATAACGTTTACAGAAACCAGAAACCATGCAGAAAATATTACGAGGTTGGAAAACACAACATGGGTTATGCAATGAAATGGTATATTGTGAAAACCACATAAAGCCCAGAATGTCGCTGTTGTTCACATTCTTATTTTGAACGTTGCAGGGTTTTCATTGGGAAAAGGGGTATTTATTTGAAATGCAAGGCTGTTAATGTTTTTTTGTGTCGAGGGTTTTTTAATTTTTGTTTCCTCTCATATGCTGGTTTTCAAATTTTGCCATTGGCGAATGAAATAAATGACAACCCATTGTGGAAATATGAGTGAAATTACTGAATAACGTTTATAGAAAATATAAACCATGCGAAATATATTACAAGGTTGGAAAACGCAACATGGGTTCTCCAATGAAATGATATATTTTGAAAACCACATAAAACCCAAAATGTCGCCATTGTTCACATTCTTATTTATAATGGACAAAAAAGTGCAAAACGTGGCATTCAAAATCATAATTTGCAAATAGCAAAAAGCCCAGACAAGATCCCATTTTTGCCGCCATTTTATACACTGTTGTTTTGGAAAACACATTGTCTCCTAAAACTATGATAGTTCTAAAACCCTTTAGAAGTAACAACCCAATTGGTTACTCACTTCTGACCTCAATTTGGTATGTTTTGTGATTGTTTGGAGAACCTTTTGTGATTTAGATAGTAAGAATGTAATGAAATTGGAAAACGATGACCTTTCCTACCTTTCCACAATACCTACAATAAACCCTTTAGTCCACAATGACTGATCATCAACGCACTGAGCAAGACACCTTCATGACCTTCACTATTCCACTATCAACCTACAACTCTTTCTTTAACAATTTTCTCAATATCCTTGACATATACAACCTACAATACATCAATGCTAATAGTGTTGACATCAATGACAACCACATATCAATAGCACAACCACAACATCCAACAATCTCCCCCTTTGGCATTGATGGCAACACATGATGTGAAAAACACCATCAACACAACTCTCAATCAACACTTACTCCCCCTTAGATTTTGACTCTTCTCCTCATGTTGTTTTTCACATTGCTCTTCTTGCCCTTTGACATCAATGGAAAAAATAAGCATTATCTTTCCACATACAAGCTCTGAACCACATATCTGCACATTTGACTACTCCCCTTGAGTAGCAGCCATAGAAACATCAATCCAGATCAGAACATAGCTATGAAGCACACAAATTGATGCAAGTAAATGCATCTCTAGTTCTTATCAAGAGGGGTAATCAACCCTAGCATCCCTCTGAGATACTCAAAAGTACCCTTTGGAAATGACTTGGTGAAAATGTCTGCAATCTATTCTTTGGTAGGCACATACTCTAGTCTAACTTCTTTCTCACTTACTTTCTCCCTCAGGAAGTGAAACTTGATTGATATATGCTTGGTCTTAGAGTGTAGCACTGGATTTTTCGTTATGTTTATTGCACTTGAGTTGTCACAGTATATGACAATAGGCTCATCATATACTACTTTGATATCTTTCAGCATCTATTTCATCCACAACATTTGAGTACAATTATTTGCAACAACAATATTTTTTGCCTCAACAGTAGATAGGGAAATGGAATTTTGCTTTTTACTAAACCAAGACACCAGCTTCTTCCCTAGGAAGAAGGTACCACCACTAGTGCTTTTCCCATCATCTACATCTCCTACCCAATCCACATCAGTATAGGCACTCAAGGTAAGATCATCATCTTTAGGATACCAAATCCCAAAATCAACTGTTCCTTTTAGGTATCTAAAAATTCTCTTTACAACAGTCACATGAGATTCTTTCGGATCAAATTGATATCTAGCAACCATACACACAACATTCATGATGTCTGGTCTAGTCTGAGTTAAGTAGAACAATCCACCAATCATTGACCTGTATCTTGTTTAATTTTCCTTAGGAAAATCATCATTCTGTGTTAACTTGCATCCAGTTATCATGGGTGTACCAATAGGCTTTGAGTCTTCCATGCCAAACTTCTTCAACAACTCTCTCACATATTTGGAATGAGATATGAAAATCCCATTATCTAACTGAGTGACTTGCAATCCCAGAAAGAACTTCATCTCTCCAATCATACTCATTTCAAATTCACTTTTCATTTCATCAACAAACTTCATACATAGATCATCATCACCTCCAAAAATAACATCATCAACAAATACTTCAATAATCAAATCTTTATCATGATCCAACTTAAAATACAAGTTGCTGTTAGTAGTACCTTTATTGAATCCAAGCTTTAGTAAGTATTTATCCAGTCTAGCATATCGGGCTCTGGGGGCTTGCTTGAGTCCATACAAATCTTTCTTCAATTGGAAAACCATGTCTTCCTTATCAGTCAGTTGAAATCCATCTGGTTGTTCAACATATATGTCTTCTTCTAACTCACCATTTAGAAAGGCTAACTTCACATCCATTTTATAGACTTTGTAGTTCTTTTATGTAGCATAAGCAAGAAATAATCTTACAACTTCAATTCTGGCAACAAGGGCAAAGGTTTCTTCAAAATCAATACCTTCCATTTGTGAGTACCTTTACATACCAGTCTTTTTTTATTCCGAACCACTTCACCTTGTTCATTCAACTTATTCTGAAAGACCCATTTAGTACCAATCACATTTTTATTTTTAGGTCTAGGAACAAGAATCCATGTATCATTCTTTTCAATCTGCATCATTTCTTCCTTCATAGCTTCCATCTAGTGTTCATCATTACAAGCTTCATTTACATTGTTAGGCTCAGTCTTGGAAATTAGACAATACTCTTCTGCAATCCTTCTTCTAGTCTACACACCTTTATTCTTATCTCCTATAATTTTATCTTCTTAATGATTTAGCTTTACATACCTCATAATTTTAGGATTCTCTTGCACTTCTGGTTCTTCTGTTCTTTCTTCTGCACTTCCACTTGTCTCTCCTTCCTGACTTTCTTGATTTACCATAACAATTTGAACTTGATTCTATGTCTGAGCATTCTTCCTTTTGTCTGTACTATCTTGATGGTCATCTGAATCATATCCACAGTATCTAGATGATCTAGCAAAGTCCTCTTCAACTCTGACATTTTCACTTTCAACCATTTTTCTCAATCTTCTATTATAGCACCGGTAAGCCTTGCTTTTAGTAGAGTAACCTAGAAATATTCCTTCATCGCTCCTTGCATCCAACTTGCCTATGTCCTCATCTCTCTTAATATAACACTTGCTTCCAAAGATCTTGAAATATTTAACAGTAGGCTTATAACCAAACCGCAACTCAAAAGGAGTCTTACCGGAAATACCATTGACATTTATTCAGTTTAGAGTGTACACAACAATGCTTACAACTTCTCTCCAATAGATGTGAGGCACATTTCCTTCCAACATAATTGTTCTAACAACATCCAAAATTGTTTTGTTCTTTCTCTCTACAACTCCATTTTGTTGAGGGGTTTAGGGAGAAAATAATTGTCTTTTGATTCCATGCTCTTCACAGAAATAATTGAACTCTCGGGAGGTGAACTCACCACCTCTGTCTGACCTTAGGCATTTGATCTTCAGACCTGTCTCATTCTTTGCCATAGCTTTGAAAATTTTGAACTTCTCTAATGCTTCAAATTTTTCTCTTAAGAAGGCAACCCATATCATCCTAGAGTAATCATCAATAAGCAGCATAAAGTACCTTTCTCCTTGTAGACTTCTGATTCTGGAGGGGCCACATAGATCAGTATGCACCAGCTCCAGTACCCCATTAGAATGATGCTGTTTGCTTAAAAAATAAACTCTAGTCTATTTTCCCATCTAACATTCCTTGTATATTATGTTAGTAGGCTTCACTAGATTAGGTAGATCTCTTACTGCTTGAGTGGAGCTTACCTTGACAATGTTATCAAAATTCACATGACACAATTTCATAGTGGAAAATATACAATGCTATAGAAGTTATTCATGATATAATTTACTTGTTCAACTCCATCCATAGCAACATCTCTGAATTTCTGTGCATGCACAAATTGTCATGCAATACAAAACCTCTTCAGTTTGTCCACTTGTGCATTTCCATTTTCCCTTTGCTTATATTGCGCATGCACCTTCATCAACTTCTCAAGAGCATAGAGGATCTTTTCAGTCAGTACATTATGTGTCTCACTCAACCGCTCTATTTCTTTTCAAGTGTTTTTAGAGAAGATTCATTTTTCATTCCATGCATTCTAGTACTTGCTGCCTTCGGTTCTGCATTTCCATTTTCCCATTTCACATAGTGCACATGCTCGTTCTTCAACTTCTGAAGAGGAACAATCACTTCAGTCAATACATTATCTATCTCATTCACTTTGGTTTGCTTCTTTTCAAGTGTTTTTAGAGCAGATTCCTTTTCAATTACATACTATGTACTACCTACTGGTCACGTTTTGCATTGCCATTTTCTGATTGCACATATTGCACATGCACCTTCCTCAACTTCTGAATAGTAGGGAGAATCTCTTCACTCAATACATTATCTTTTATCTATCTCATTCAATGTGGTTTGCATTAATTTTAAAGGTGATCTTCATTACATTCTTATTATTTACTAAACAAATATTTTTCATTACGTTCATATGGTCTATATATAACTTCATGTTGGAAAACACCAGGTGTGTAATCAAATTGAGGTGAGAGGTCACAAACCAATTGGGTTGTTACTATGTTAATTAGAAAAGGTTTCAATTACATTCTTACTATTTTATGAAATGCCTGGTTGGAAAACACTGGGTGTTATAAAATCTGCAACCCACATATTGCTCTAAAACTCTTTACAAGTAGCAACCCAATTGCTTAGTCACCCCTCACCTCAATTTGGTATGTTTTTTGTATTCCCCACCTGTAGCTCTTCCCTGTGCCTGCGCAAGCCATGTGGCCTAGTTTTATCGGCCAACAAGAGGTGGGAAAACCACCAAACGGTGCATTATCTCCTTCCTACCATTTCTCTAATGTTTTCTCCCGTACGTTGGTTTCGTCAGTTTTATCCCCCGTTTGGCAGGCTCCACACTACGACGTCTCATCATATTACGTATGTTTCTATGTATGGTTTCATGTGTACATAGGTACGTTTTGTGCAGAGATTAGCCACGTCCCATTACATTATTATTGTTTACTAAACAAATATTTTTCATTATGTTCTTACTGTCTATATATAAGTGCATGTTGGAAAACACTGGGCGTGTAATGAAATCAAGCCAAGGGGTGACACACCAATTGGGTTGTTACTGCGTTGATCACAAATGTTTTTGAATACATTCTTACTATTTTCTAAAATTTTGGGTTGGGAAACGCTGGGTGTTATAGAAGCTGTAACCCACATATTGTTCTAAAACCCTTTACAAGTAGCAACCCAATTGCGTACTCACCCTCACCTCAATTTGGTAAGTTTTGTGGTTTCCCCATGTGCAACTCCTCGCTATGCTCTTCACCCTCTACGTTTGAGCACAAAGATTGAACCACAGAGTGTTATCCAACGTGTAATTATTCTGTGCATTATCATATTTAACCAATGCAATCACCTGCTATTTTTTGGTCAATCGAGGTGATCACCAAGGTTTTCATTGACTTCTTAATGTTTATTCTTGAATAGCCGATGCACACTGTGCTTTGCAACCAATGTGTTGCAATAATTTGTATTTTTTTAGTTATCTGTACAAGTAATGAAATAAATAGAAGTTTGACAGTGGTGCGTGGTATCTTTCTTGTGTGTCTTGTCTTCCCTTATTGATTATGCAAGTGATGGCCTCTTTCATATTCCAAGAGAGATGAGTTTGAGATATATCCGAATGAACGTTCATTGCTTCACAGTTCTTGCAAAATGGTAAATGGCATATATAATTGCTGATATATGTTACTAGTGTTAGCGATAGGTTAAATTGGAAACTAAATTCCCATCTTACAGATTAATATGTTTGTTTATTGACTGTACAAGCTGGCATGTTGCAGTCAACACAACATATAATCCAATATCAGTGAAGTTTGGAATAAAGTGAATTTTTTGTAGCACCAAATGTATTTAATTTTCCAATTTAATCTATTGCTAACACTTGTCTTTCTTCCAGGTGGTTGATATAGGCGAGGAAACAAAATTGAACAAAACAAAGGCAAGTGGATTGAGAAGGACACTTCAGGAGACGTGAAGCTTCTGCAGTAAATATAGGTGATTCTGACTGCCATAGCTTGAATTGCAAGTGTATTGGACAACTAAATTTCCAAAATTTATTTTGTATTTAGAAGTTCTAATTTATATATGGATGGTATGCTTATTGTGGGGAATGCAAACAATTTTCACTTTAATTTAAATAAAATAAATGTTACATTATTGCGTGTGTATTATATCCCAAAATTTTACGTGAATCATGTTTCCTTGTTGAAGAGTGAGTGTTGCACGGGAAATGTTTAAAGCATAAGTGAAGGGTAATACTGCATCCTTTCAATTATCCTTCTCATAATTGATTTGTGTTAATTTTAGGTTGATTTCTACAACACTACATCGGTATCATTTATCTCCCAAAATAGAACAAGAACCTTTGGATCCTTGGTAATTAGATCATATATGTTTCGAAAAGAACATAATATTTATGATTTTACATTAGAGTAATTCTCCTTTTAAATCATGTACCTTTGTTTAGTTGTGAAGCATTGCTGCATAGTTGGGTTTCATAAGGTTGTGAATAAGGAACATTGTTATTCTAATTGTTTTTACTCAGTATAATATACCATACAAATTGCAAAGGCAAGGACATAATAACACGGAAATGGCCATTAGGCTTCCCAAATTTTGTAATGGAATTGCTCTTCTGTAACACAATGTGTTTTTCAATGTAGAAGCCTCTTTACAAATATGAGTTTTCCTTGTTGCCACTTTGGAGGTTTAGAAACACAATGTGTTGTCAATTGTGTAGACGCTTATGCCAAAAAGACGCAGCTATGTACATACAAAAAATGGATAAAACCATAAATAAAAGCATACATAACAACATACATGGAAACAAAAAGTGACGAAACTGACAAACATGACCAAATGTTTGAGAAGTGGTAGGTAGGAGTTAACAACGCCGTCAGGTCAGTTTTCCCGCCTCCTGCCAGCCGATAAACACAGGTGCCTTAGCTTGGATGTGAAGTTTCACTTTCATCTGCTTTTTTCTGGTGTGGGAAAATTGGAGGCGGACTGACGTGGGTGTTTTTGGTTTGGAGAAAGAAAGGTGAAAACACAATTTGTTTCTAGTCTGCACGTTGAAAGCTGAAGGTTGGAGTGCACATGGAGGAGTTGGAGGAGAAAAATGACTAAATTGAGGTGATGGGTACTATCCAATAGTGTTGCAGAGGGTTTACAATACTATTTGGGTTGCTTGTTTCTTAACACCTAGGGTGTTGCAGAGGGTTTTACAATACTATTTGGGTTGCTTGTTTCTTAACACCTAGGGTTTTCCAACATGAATTGTTGCAAAACAAAATGAAGTGCGTACTATGAAGCACACTATGTGTTGATGGTTAATAGAGTCCCCCTTAAATGAGAGATGTGCTATTTGATAAAATAGAACACCATCTATATGTTTGTATATTTGCATTTCAAGACAAAGGTTGGGTATAAGTAAAGGCAAGCTTCAAAAAAAATTGTGTTTTCCAACATGCACTACACAACGTTCACCACTTTCAACAAGTTTATTCATTATTGCCAATAATGAAAAAAATTTGGTGTCCTTGATATTTGTAATGCACACCTACATATATGGGTTTAAAAACCAGAAGGGCTTGGGTATGTTGTGATGTGGAGGTTGAAAAATACAGTGTGTTATGAAATATGCAATTTGTTATATACTTGAAAACTTAAACACACCAATGGAAGGTGTGATTTTGAAGACATTCATACTGTTTTGTAACATTCCATGTTGCAAAAATGTACGTGTTAAGAAGTAAGCAACCTGTTGTGAGACAACCCCTTACATGTAAACAAGGAGGTTCAAACAACTAAAAACCCACATTGTGTTTTCCAAAATACAACTATTTTGTACACTTTTTTTTTCAATCATCCAAAATTTAAACACAACAATGGAAGGTGTGATTTTGAAGACATTCATACCATTTTGTAAAACTCCATGTTGTAATGGCCCATGTGTTAAGAAGCAAGCAACCCACCATGTGACAACCCTTTACATTTAAACAAGGACATTCAAATAACTAAAACTCAACATTGTGTTTTCCAAATTGCAATTATTTTGTGCACTTTTTTTTCAGTCATGCGAAATTTAAATGCAATTTTTTCCCAAATTAAAAGTCCTTATAAATTTTGAAAGGGATTTTCAATACATTCAGACTGTCTATATTACAAAAGATTTTGAAGAAATTCTTTCTTTTTAGTAAGAATGCATGGTGGAAAACCCTAGGTGTTAAGAAACAAGCAATGCATATAGTGTTGTAAAACCTTGTGCAAGTGAGAAGAGACAATATGTTTTCCAACACTGCAAATAATGAGAACATTTTATTTGTTCCAATTAGATAAAGAAAGTGAAATGACATTTGGACTGTAGCAAAGAGTTATTCAAAAATTTGAAAGTGGAATTCATTACATTCTTGGAGTAATGAAATAAAAATCTTCATAACGAACTAACTGAAATGGGACATTGTGTTTTCCAACACTATTGTAAACAATCTATAACAACACTATGCCTTGCAGGTTTCATAATACCTACTGTTTTCCAATTTCATTACATTCTTGGCACCTCATTTTTCTATTTGCAAATAATGGTTTCAAATGCCATGTTTTTTTTTGGTTTTTATCCATTTTGAAATATGATTTTGAAAACCTGCTGGTGCTGACACATTTTCCTTGCGACAGGATAGGCCACAACAGGTCAGAATTAATGTCTGATCTAATCCAGAAATATGCTTCTCAGATTAATGTCTGATCGTCAAGTCTTTTTGTTGGTGCGATTTGTCCGTCCGACCTTCCTTTTTTGTTGGGGCATTTTGTTCCAATCAAATAAAGAAAGTGAAATGAGATTTCGACTGTAGCAAAGTGAAATTTGAAAGTGGACTTCATTACATTCTTAGAGCATACCGAAACAAAACTCTTACATATTCTACATGGTTTCTGATTTCTCTAAATATTATTCGATTATTTCACTCATATTTCCACAATGGGTTGTTAGTTATTTCATTCGAAAATTACAAAATTTCATATTTCCTGTTGCTCTTTAGCAACCTGCAAAAAATTGCTGTGGAAAATGGCAGCAAAAAATGGGACCTCATCTGGGCTTTTTGCTATTTTCAAATAATGGTTTTCAATGCAACATTTTGGGCTTTTTGTCCATTATGAAATATGATTTTTAAAACATGATGACTATTATGATGCATGTGACTTGTGTTTTTGTAGGGAGAATAGCCTCGTCCCAATTGCAAAAGTTGATCTTGCAACATGGCTTACACATGATAACACATTTCCCTTCTTCAGGGATAAGACATGTCTGATTATTATTGCTAGTTGATTTCTACATTCTATTGTGTAAGAAATTTTGCATTAACGTTTCAGATCAAACTCCGTGATCCATCACCAGGATGAAGAAGAGAGAATAAGGGGTGACCTTGATGCTCTCTTCTTCATCCTGATGTTGGATCATAGAGTCTGATCTGAAACATTGATGCAAAAATTATTACACAATTGAATCCAAAAATCAACTAGCAATAATCAATATGGATTGTGGAAAATTGATATCATTTATGTCTAATTATGTTATCATTTCAAAGACATGTTTTTTCAGGGATAATAGCTTGATTTTACTATATTTTGTAGGGAGATTAGCTTCTACCCTGCAATTGGACGTTGCTATTCTCCCTAGAAAAATGCATGTCAGAGGCATCATAACATACAAAAATGCATTAAAACATACAAAAACACATACACCAAATGATGGGATAGCGTATTGTAGAAAATAATTGGAGATTGGAAAACATTGTGTGCTGTGAGTTCTTTCATTCTGCACATTGCAAACTAAATGTTTGATAGCACGGGGTGGAGTTGCAGGCGAGATATATAAAAGCATCCAAATTCAACTAATGGTTGAGTAACGAATTGAGATGTTGCTTGTGAAGGGTTTGCAAATGGTATTTGGTTTGCAGGTTTAATAACACCCAGTGTTTTCCAACTTGCAATTACACATTGCTGGCCTTGCCATTGTATGAAAAGGTTGACCTGTCAATGCCCGATACAAGCGTTATATAAGACCTCTATAAAGACATGACAACTGGGCATCTTTGGAGCTACTTTGCAATATTTGCAAAACAAGCTCTTTTCTCTAGTAGACATCACCACCTCTTTGACAATCTCATCCACTTAGGTCCATGATGTCGAAAGGTGTCATCAATGTACGATGGAGAAAAGTGCATGTTTTGGAAATGAGAAAGGTATGCTTTAAAGTTGCCCAGTTTTCATGAAATTTTCTCATGCTGGCGGGGGGCGGGGGGGACAACCCTATGTGTTTTTGTGCATCTTGTGTTGCAAATGTATAACAATATTGAAGTGGAATGTTTGCTGCAAGTAAAGGTTGTTATAAAATATGAAGGTGAACTTCAATACACTATTTTGTTACAAGTTTGCATAATAGAAAGTATTGTCTTTGAAAAAAAATTGAGAAGTGAGGGACAACCCCTCAGTGAGTGTTGTCCGTGTGATTCACTGTATGGTTTAACTGCCTACCATGCATCTTATCTAACACTTGTATCGAGCATTGAGAGGTTGATGTTTTTGTGCAACAACAAGGTCAACACACATAGACAATATGAATGTAATGACAATGTTTTGGTTACTTACACAGTAAGAACCTAATTGGTTGGCCACTCCTCACGTGAATTTTGGATAGTTTTATGTATCCTCCAACTGTAATTATTTTGATAGTATGAATGTCTTGGAATCCTTTTTATTTGTACACGCTAATAATGTAATGGAGTTCACCTTCAAAACATATAATAACTCTTACTTACAACATAAATTGTATTTGAATTTATTCGTATGGTTGAAACAAAGAAATGCACAAAATAATGGAAGATTGGAAAACACAACGTTGGTTGTCAATTGTTTCATTCTGCATATTTAAATTTAAACACTTGAGAGGATGGGGAGGACTTGCAGGTGTGGGATACATTCGGTTGCAGGTTTCTTAATGCCCTATGTTTTCCAATTTCATTACATTATTTCTATCTAGAAAGCTAAATGTTCTCAAGACAATCACAAAACATACCAAATTGAGGTGGGATGAGTAACCAATAGGGTTTTCCAACCTAAAATTTCACATAATAGTTTGAATGTCTTGAAAATATTTTCTTATTTAGACAGTATGAATGTAATAAAAGGCACCTCCAAAAATTACAACTGTTAGTTATGGTATAAATTCCAATTCAGTATCTTCATGTGATTGAAAAAAGTAAATGCACAAAATAATTGCATGTTGGAAAACACAGTGGGTTACTTATATAGCGTTTTGTAACACCATGGGTTGTACGTTTCATAACACCATCTCTTTTCCAACCTACAATTTTGCTGACAGTAGGAATGTATTGAAAACATTTTTTTATTTAGACACAAAGAATGTAATGAAAGGAACCTTCAAAATTTATCACAAGTCTTAGGTAGACTAAATATGCATTTGAAATTCTTCTTATGATTGAAAAAAGATATGCTTGCTTACTACAAATGGTGCAATAAATTTTGGAACTTTAACTGTCCATAACACTTGCAACAATTTTACAGTTTACAACAAACCAAGGATGTGCTATAAAAGGGAAAGTGCTTTGTACAATGAAGAATGTCATTGAGGTGGAAAACACACCTGAAAGGGTGTAAAGTGGTGCATCTTCTTCGGGGTGGTCGCGTTACCCAAACATGCAGGTAAGATTTGGTAATTACAAGATGCAATCAAATGTATAGTTTTAATCTCTCATAAGTGGTTATGATGTTGACTGGAAAGGGGGAATGTTTTAATCAGGAGGCAACAGCCACGGTACAAAGGAAGTCCCCTCGTTTCAGGAAAACGCTAAACCCTAAGGTAGCGATGTGTTCGGTAATTGATTGTGAACTTCCAATTTCCCTTTCCTTCCAATGCGTCAATCAAAATGCTTTACAATTTCAGTTAGAAAATATCATGTCTGTTACAAATATGCTGATTTTGATAGTATATCATTCCTTCAATTCAGGATGATAATCAGGGAGACCATCACACTCTTTCCATAGTCCATGAGAACGAGGAAGAGCATGCAAAGGGAGACCCTAAGGATGGAGAGGTACCCAATGAAGCACATGGTGATGTGGTGGATTGGAAGGTAGATATAGTAACTCAATTATTGAATTGTTTGGCTATGTGTATATGTTGTGCATTCAAATTGTTTTAATATCAAATATATTAAGCAATTTTCTTTTTCAAATTTGCTGTGCAGGTTGCTGCTGAATATAGAAGAGAAGTGGAGAATGCTAGATATGTATATTATTGTATTGTAGAAGAATTTATGGGAAAATATCATGATTGGAGAGTGTTCAACATGCATAGGATTCAACATCACCACCTTCCTATTCTCGTGGCACCAAAGCATGGAAAAACTATGCTGGGGGGGAACCAAAACGCCCCCTCCTCCCCTCGATAAATTGAAAGAGTACCTTCAACAGAAGGTGGAAAATATGGAGTACCAAATGAATCTATGACAACATCTCCAACAGAAGCATGTTATTAAAAGTGTCTATCAAAAGTATGGGAAACATAGCTTCCTTCAACTTCCCCAAGAAGGAAAGGATGAGGTGAAGAAGTGAATGGCATTATACAATAGTGAGGAGAAGAAGGAGAAAAGAAGGCAAAAAATATTAAAATTGTAGGAGAGAAAGAGAAAGGAAGGAATCGTAATGTTGAATTGAATTGTTAAATATGAATTTTTGTTGGTTCATATTTTTTGTTCTGATGCATACAAGGTTCACTTAATGTTAACTTACATGACATGACAGGGTGATGGTTAAGAAGCAGTTCTTGCCACTCAGTAGAGTAGTGTTCATTCGCTAGAGGAAGCTGTTCCCACATAAAGCAAAGATGATACTGTTCCTCCCAACCCGATGTCTAACATTTAGAAGAAGCATCATACATGGTTAAAAGTTTCAAGGCACCCTATGAAGAAGAAACGAGAAGAAACGATGATCTCAAAATATTCTGTTTAATGTTTTTTTTGATTATTTGAATGAATTGGTTGCATGCATCTGAGTTTGATGTGACGTTCCAATTCCTACTATTACACAAGAAGTATGAACAATGAAGTGCTGCCCTCAAGCAGGTTATTGTTGTATTGGAAGTTGAAGTAGTGCCCACAGAAGCACAAGATGATGTTGTTCCTCCCAACCCCTTTTCTAACATTGAGAAGAAGAAGAAGTGTGTATGGTTTAAAATTTCCTCACACCCTTACAAGAAGAAACGAATACAAACAATGATTTCAAAATCTTCTTTTTGATGTTTATTTTGATTATTTCAATGAATTCATTGCATGCATCTAAATTTGATGTGACGTTTCAATTCCTGCTATTACAGGGCAACGATGAACAAAAAATTCCTACCCTCAAAAAAGATACTCTCAATTTGGAAGACGAAGTGGAGGCCATGGAAGAACAAGATGATGTTGTTCTTCCCAACCTATCATATAACATTGATAAGAAGAAGAAGAAGAAGGATCGTATACAGTTTAAAGTTTCCTAATGCCCTCATGAGAAGAAACGGTGATTTCAAAATCTTTTATTTAATGTTTTTTTTTATTATTTCAATGAATTGGTTGCATGCATCTGAATTTGATGCGACGTTTTAAATCTTGTATTACAGGGCAATGATGAACAATGGAGTCTTTCCCTCGAATGGGATACTCCTGAATTGGAAGATGAAGCAGAGGCCATGGGAGAAAAAGATGATATTGTTCCTCCCAACCCATCGTATAACATTGAGAAGAAGAAGAAGAGGGAGCATATATGGTTTAAAGTTTCCTCACACCTTCACAAGAAGAAATAGTGATTTCAAAATATTCTATTTAAAGTTTGTTTTGATTATTTCAATGAATTGGTTGCATGCATCTAAATTTGATGTGACGATTCAATTCCTGCTATTACAAGGAAACGATGAGCAACAAAGTCCTACCCTTGAACATGATACTCTTTATTTGGAAGACAAAGCAGAGGCCATGGAAGAACAGGATGATGTTGTTCCTCCCAACCCGCTTTCTAACATTGAGAAGAAGAAGAAGGAGCGTATACGGTCAAAAGTTTCGAGGTGCCTTGACATGGAGAAACTAGAAGAAACGGTGAATTCCAATTCTTCTATTTAATGTTTGTTTTGATTATTTTAATGAATTGGTTGCATGCAGTTGAATTTGAAGTGATATTTGAATTCCTGGTATTACAGGGCAAGGATGAACAACGAAGTGCTGGCCTTGACCTAATTTGGCCGTGTGGTTGCAATTGAAATGGGAGAGGCTAATAGAGATGGACATGCGGATGGGGAGAGCACTGGCCTGCAAGTGGGGCAGGGAAATAAAGATGGACATGGGGATAGGGAGAACATTGGCCTGCAAGTGGGATAGGGTAATAGAGATGGACATGGGGATAGGTAGAGCATTGGCCTACAAGTGGGACAAGGTAACCGAGATGGACATCAGGACGGGGAGAACATTGGCCTACAAGTGGAATAAGGTAACAAAGATGGACATAGGGATGGGGAGAGCACTGGCTTGCGAGTGGGAGAGGGTAATAAAGATGGACATGGGGACGAGGAGAGTGCTAGTCTACAAGGGGGAGATGGAAATAAAGAGGGACATGGGATGGGGAGAGCACTGACTTGCAAGTGGGAGAGGGTAATAAAGATAGGCATGGGGATAGGGAGAGAAGTGGCTTGCAAGTGGGAGAGGGTAATAAATATGGACATGGGGATGGGGAGAGCACTGGCTTGCAAGTGGGAGAGGGTAATAAAGATGGACATGGGGACAAGGAGAGCACTGGCCTGCAAGTGGGAGAGGGTAATAAAGATGGACATGGGGACAAGGAGAGCGCTGGCCTACAAGGGGGATATGGCAATAAAGATGGACATGGGGACCGAGAGAGCAACGACATGCCATCTATATTGGTAACAGACACAACACACTTCCATGCTTCTATTCTTATTTCTTTATGAATCCTTTAATATGCATTCAATTATGATTCACTTCAATGAAATTTCCATTGAAGCCAAATCCTATGGATGAACAGATGATAGAGTTCAAGGGAATCACTTTTAAGGTCGGTGATCACATTGATCTTTGGAGGCAGTGTAAATGGGTTGCCAAAGGAATTGTACATGTTGTCGAAAAAAATGCTAAAACCCACACCTTTATGCACCAAAAAAATTGTGTGAGAGTCAACATTGAGGCCATTGCTAGTGACCGCTTAGTGCCTTTTCCACGTCTTGGTGTAGAGACCATCGAAGAGTGCGTCAGCGGCTTCATGGTATGGAAGCTCTCTAAGATGAAGCATTTTGTTCTAGAGGTACACATAAATGATATGTTGTTGTATATACCATACTACCTTATATTGTTTCCATCCATACATTAATTGTGATTAATTGTGATTAATTGTTTGTTATAGGGTCAAGGTGTTAAATGTGCCAAGGACAAAGCACAACCTATGAAGAAATATGTTGTTTCATGTTCATCATCTACAAGGGTTTGTGGAATTGGAATTACCCCTCCCAAAATACACAAGAACCCTAAGAAACATGCCATATATTACATAGGCATGAACTCAATTGCAAAGAATAGGTAGCGTAGGATATGGCGAGACAGGCTCAGAATACTGATTCTGCATTGTGGGTTTCATTATTTGATTATTGAAAAATTATGGTGTAGAGATATACCATTCTCATATGTTTGAACACTATGTTTTTATACATTTGATATCAAAATTTTCATAGCCCTCTGTAATTATTTGACTATTGAACAATTATGGTGAACAAATATACACATTTCATATGTTTGAACACTATGTTGTTATCCATTTCATATCATACTTTTCATAGCCTTGTAATTGTTTCATTACAAGAAAGAATGTAATGAAGTCCACTTTCAATTTTTAGAACAAGTATTTCATTGATTGTATATGGCATATTTCCTTTTTCCATGTGATTAGAACAAATTAAATAATAGCATTATTTGCAGTGTTGGAAAACACACTATCCCCTGTCAGTTATTTTGTTATGATAAGTATTTGTTTCGTTACGACCAGTAATGTAATAAAGTCCATGTTGAACTTTTAGAAAAACTATTTGGTAGAGTGGAGATGGCAGATTTACCTTTTTCATGTGATCAGAACAAATAAAATGTTTGCATTGCTTGCAGTGTTGGAAAACACACTACCCCCTGTTAGTTATTTCCTTACGAAAAGTTTTTATTTCTCACTCTCCAAAAATGAAGTGAAGTCCACTTTGAATTTTTAGAACAACGATTTGGTAGAGTGGAGATGGTAGATTTCCCTTTTTCATGTGATTGTAAAAAATAAAATGCTTGCATTGGTTGCAGTGTTGGAAAACACACTGTGTCCTGTCAGTTATTTGGTAATGAAAAGTCTTTATTTCATACGCTCCCAAAATGAAATGAAGTCCACTTTGAATTTTTAGAACGACTATTTGGTAGAGTGGAAATGACATATTTCCTTTTTCCATGTGATTGGAACACATAAAATGCTTGCATTGATTGCACTGTTGGAAAGCACACTGTCCCCTGTGAGTTATTTCCTTATGACAAGTATTTATTTCTGATGCTCCAAAAATGAATTTAAGTCCACTTTCATATTTCATCATTTAAATTTTTTTTTTTATATGCTCTAAAAATCTAATGAAGTCCAATTTCAAATTTTATAACTAGTTGGTTGAGTAAAAATGGCATTTCTTTTTTGCATGTCATTGGAACAAATAAAATGCTCGCATTATTTGTAGTGTTGGAAAACACACTATCCTATGTCAGTTACTTCGTTATGAAAACTTACTTATGTATGTCAACTTACTTACAAATTTAAGCACATGCAATGAGCACTTTATGTTCTAGAGACTATAGCAAAATAGTGTATTGAAGTTCAAATTTATATTTTATAACAACCCTTACTTTCAGGAAAAATTCCATTTCAATATCGTAATATGTTTAGAACACAAGATGCAAAAAAAAAGTTGCATGATGGAAAACACACAGGGTTGTCACTCACTTCTCAATTCTTGTTCAAAGACAACAATTACTGTTATGAAGACTATAACAACACAATGTATTGAAGTTCAACTTCATATTTTATAACAACCCTTACTTTCAAGAAACACTCCATTTCAATATCGTAATATGTTTAGAACACAAGATGCTAAAAAAAAGTTGCATGATGGAAAACACATAGGATTGTCACTCACTTCTCAATTCTTGTACAAAGACAACAGTTACTGTTATGCAAACTGTAACAACATAATGTATTGAAGTTCACCTTCATATTTTATAACAACCTTTACTTGCAACAAACATTCCATTTCAATATCGTAATATGTTTAGAACACAAGATGCACAAAAAAGTTGAATGATGGAAAACACACAGGGTTGTCACTCACTTATCAATTCTTGTTCAAAGACAATAGTTACTTTCTGTAACAACACAATATATTAAAATTCACCTTCATATTTTATAACAACCTTTACTTGCAGCAAAAATTCCATTTCAATATCATAATACGTTTGAAACACAAGATGAACAAAAAAAGTTGCAGGATGGAAAACACATAGGGTTGTCCCTCACTTCTCAAATCTTGTTCAAAGACAACACTTTCTATTATGCAGAATGTAACAAAATAGTGTATTGAAGTTCACCTTCATATTTTATAACAACCCTTACTTGCAGCAAATATTCCATTTCAATATGGTAATACGTTTTGGAACACAAGATGTACAAAAAAAGTTGCAGGATGGAAAACACACAGGGTTGTCCCTCACTTCTCAAATATTTTTCAAAGACAACACTTTCTATTATGCAGAATGTAACAACACAATGTATTGAAGTTCACCTTCATATTTTATAACCCTTACTTGCAATAAACATTCCATTTCAATATCATAATACGTTTGGAACACAAGATGCACAAAAAAAATTGTAGGATGGAAAACACACAGGGTTGTTCCTCACTTCTCAAATCTTGTTCAAAGACAACACTTTCTATTATGCAGACTATAACAACACAGTGTATTGAATTTCACCTTCATATTTTATAACCCTTACTTGCAGCAAACATTCCATTTCAATATCATTATATGTTTGGAACACAAGATGCACAAAAAAAGTTACAGGATGGAAAACACACAGGGTTGTCCCTCACTTCTCAAATCTTGTTCAAAGACAACACTTTTTGCTATGCAGACTATAACAACATAGTGTATTGAAGTTCACCTTCATATTTTATAAGAACCCTTGCTTGCAACAAACATTCCATTTCAATATCGTTATACGTTTGGAACACAAGATGCACAAAAAAAGTTGCAAGATGGAAAACACACAGGCTTGTCCCTCACTTCTCAGATCTTGTTCAAAGAAAACACTTTTTGTTATGCAGACTGTAACAACACAATACAATGCTTGGAGAGAAAAGAAGTAGCAAATGTTTTTCCTACAAATGGAACTTACAGCTTAATATACAACATATCTAGTAGTCCCTGATTGAAGAATTGGTCCTTTAATAGATAAATTTAGAATAGAATCATTGCATGCTTCTGAAAATTCTCATCAGTTGATGATTGCAATTTCATCATGTATAGAATAGTTGGTACCCCTTTGACCAAAACTCTATCCATCTCATAGTCATTAAGCATTCCTTTTTGGATTTCAGTAGCCCTCATGACTATAGCTGTGACTGCCTTCTCAACAAAAATAGAAAACATGTACTATCACTATATTTCTTGATTTGGCATCATTGAGTTTAGTCATACATTTTCCTGTCATAGGTGGCCCATAGAAGAACACATTGTGAAAAGGAAATTCACTACACTTTGTATTTATAATTTCTTTTCCAAGTTGTCCAGTTCTCTTCTTGAATGCTTCATCTATGTAACAAAAATATCCATCCAACTCCTTCCATTTTACCGTGTAGTTTCACATAACCCCTTTGTGTGTCATGGATTACAAAATCTCTACAAAGATGGCTTAAAATACTAAGAAGAATGCATTATATCATCTAGTCATGTTGCAATAATAGAGGAAAGTTACATTTAAATAAAGATATTAAGGATCTTAGGACAACCATAGAGACAGATTGCTCTTATTGAATTGGCAAGATTAATAAGGTATCATCAAATAGGGCATTAAACTTATTAGATCTCTGCTACTTTTCCTTAATGATTGTCATCTCTATGAACAACAAAGTGCATAAATATTCAAATTAAGCTTCACATTTTATAACAATATTGAAAATCACCTTCATATTTTATAATAACGCCAACTTGCAACAAACATTCCATTTCAATATCATAATATGTTTCGAACAGAAAATGCACAAAAAAGTTGCAGGATGGACAACACATAGGGTTGTGACAATGTTTTCAAATGTTTTCAGATTTGATTTGAGATAAATAATTTGCATCACACAGTCAAATGTAAAAACATTTCAAGTCAATATTATAGATACTAAAGAAAATTACAAGCCACATTTAATATTGCTAACATTGAGAACTACACCAACCATTTACGAACAAGTATAATTTCTGTATTCTCAACATCCAAAAGGATTTGGTGCACTCTGATTATTAAGGTGGAATTGACAATATACAACATTGGCACCTCGTAATACACATTTAGCAGCCTGAATGATGGTCTAACATAGTGGATCTCGAACTTGACAATGTGGTTGAATTTGAACACGACCAGCAACCATTCCTCCACAGGACCCATGTGATTACTAATTGGAGATTCCCCCTTAAGGATCTCATAAACCTCATGCTCAGCTCATTTGTAAGATTGTGCTTGCGTATGATTACTGTTGGTTGAATGCATACCTTCTAGATGCATCCAACTAGGAAAAGGTCTCAAATTTCTCAATAAAGAGACATTGGTTAATCACATAAATTTATAATCTCTATTTCTAGATTGTAATATTGAACGTCCATGCCCATTTTTTCCCATACACCAAAGATGCTGTTAAAGAAGTGAGCATAATTATGATAGTTCAAATAAGTGCGGTTTGGCCCTTTTCTATCAATTCTCCTTAAACATCTTTTCCCGCAACCTTTACGGGATACTCAATTCCTCAATGTGAGCAAGAATATTGCATGGAAGATATGGGTGGTAGTTGCTCAACCAACTAGCCACCCATGCTCATGAATTGTACGACATCTTCTATACAACTGGAGCAAAAGGTAGTGAAATGCCTAAAATGAAAGACAAAACAACTTTTTTAGAAGGTACAACTGCATTCTCTAATTAGAAAGACACTGTCAATGCAATGGAGACACTAAAAAAGAAGCAATCAAAGTGGAAGATATAGATAATGTTTTCACTGAAGAGATTGTACCTATTCTTTAGAATTTAACGAAGCAACATGTGTAGTATCTCCAATGGGCATATGGCAATGCACGACTGGAACAACATGAACTTGTATCATAGAAAAAAGGAAACTTGCTAGATTTGGGAATAATTGATGATAAATTGGACTTAAGGAGGTCTTGATTCAGTGTTGTGAGGTGTTTTACACATCCACACTAGGTCTTGGATCCTTGTGAACTGAGTAAAATGCATTTAATGATGTCTTGTAAAGGTGTTGTAAAAGACTTTCACACCTCTCTAGACTTGATGAACCCATTTCCCCCTAGTACAACATTATAAAATATATTTAATTGCATTATCAGATCAATCTAGAAGGCTTGTAAATTGAACTTGACTTTAATCTAGTGTTGTAATGTGTTTTACACATTCACATTAGGTGTTGTGCCTTTCTAGGCTATGTGGACCTCATTTTAGTGTTGTAAAGTGTATTTAATCACACTTTCACATCAAATTTTGTGTCCCAATCCCTAATTAACCTTCACATCATCATTAATAGGCCCGTATTACCCCATATTGTGCATCCCAAGGCATACTTTGATCAAATACCCGATGAAGTCAACCTAAGAACTAGAATTTCTCATTCCCCAACAACCTAGCTGGAAAATGGGCCCCTTGGGATTAATTCACCATCTGTGGTGAATGAGTCCCTACTAGGTGGGACTGATTACCCAAGGTGGCGAATTAGTCCCATTTGGTTCATTTTTGAGTTTTGAGCAGGAAAAACTAGAATTTAAGTTTATTATTCTTTCATGTTGGCCTTAGGGATCCAATTAACGGGTGAATAAGGTGGATTGCCTATAAATATAAGTCTCTAAACCCTAATTTAAATCTCTTAACTCATTCACACATCTCTTATCATTCATTCATCATTTATCTTCTCCCTCAAGTCAAGTAAGCTAGGGTTTCATCATTTCAAGTCATTAAGATAGCATTTTTTTGGACATTCAAGGGTAGATTCTTCATGTTTTGCTGCAAAAATCTAAGATAAATCATCATGGAAAGGTATCAATCCCTTCATTTCATGTTCATTCTTCATATTATTCTTTCATTTGGTTTAATTACCTAAAAGGGGTTTGACCAAGGCAAACCCCCATACCCTAACATTCAACATTTCTCTTTCTCTTCTTGTGTGTTTGCAGATTTAGACATCTTGAAGGCTTGGAAATCATTGAAGATCAAGTTACAATTTTTTTGAAGACACCTCCTTGTTGAACAAGTCAAAATATCAACAAAAAGTCACTTTCAGGTTCAAAAATCAGACTTTCGGAGGCAGACACCTGTTAGGAACTGAAGTGTAGACTGAAGACTTCAGTTTCCACTCTTAGATTATCATAAATTCAAAAGTGGAATAATTTTCCATATATGGTGAATGAGTCCTACTGCTAGGCCTAAACAAGGTTTTCTGCAGTTTTGGATACCCTCTTGTCCGAAACAGGTTCTAGGACAGTTTCCCAGATTTGGGACTAATTCGCCCATAATGGAAAATGAGTCCCTATAGTCCAAATTTATAGCATTAGCAGCATTCCAAATGTCATTTCCAGTCTCCATCAAGTTCTCAGGTGCATATTCCCAGTTTCATCAAATTCTATTATAGTTTGCTTTCATTTCTAGGTGTTTTTGCATATCACAATGTGTTTTCCAAAAAGTTGCATTTCAATAGTTTTTACTTAATGATCAATAGAGTTTATTAGTTATTTGCATTTATTTTATCTCATCTAGGCACATTTCATTCATATTTCTATCAGTGGTAATGAAACAAAACTTTTCATAAGGAACAAAGTGACAAGGGACAATGTGTTTTCTAACAGTGCAAACACTATGACCATTTTATTTGTTCCAATCGGATTGAGAATGTGAAATGTATTTTTTTACTATACCAAAAAATTTCTCAAAAAATTGAAAGTGGACTTGATTACGGTCTTCATTCATAAGAAAACAAAACTTTTCATAATGGACTAACTAACATTTGGACTGTGTTTTCCAATAGCGAACAATGCGAGCATTTTATTTATTCCAATCAGATGAAGAAAGTTAAATGGTATTTTGAATGTACGAAAACATTGTGAAATTAGACTTCATAACATTCTTGGTCACAATGATACAAAAAACATTTCAAAATGAACTAACTCACATGGGATATTGTGTTTTCCAACACTGCAAATAATGTGAGCTTTTTTTTGTGCAATGCACATATGGAAACACACAAGTGGAGAAAGATGTACTGGAATTATTGGAATGAAGAAGGGAATTTCTATGAGAACACTTGAAAAGAAGTGATCAATGTGAAAGAGATAGAATTTTTTTTGACTGAATAGATTCTTCTTGCTCTTCACGGGTTGAGGAAGGACCGCGTGCACTATGCTTACCTACAGACAAAGGTTCACTAAGGTATGCTTGTGCAATCCTTAGTAACTCTTGAAGAAGCAATAGAGTGAAGGCACGTTGGCCGACATCAGCCTATCACCGTAGCCAAATTTTTATAAGGAAGCATGGTATTGCATAATGTCATACCAAAAATTGGACTTACCTATCCATAGTTATTAAATTCGAACCATACCTTCCATTATGTTTACACTCGCAAAAGATAGTTGCTGGTGAGGAATCCTTTCCCCAAATTGGAATGCTGAAGCAAACAAAAAAGGCCAAAAAAGAAATCAAAAAGTTTATGATGTGGTAGAAGCACATACTGGAAAAATAAATTTGAAATACCATTTCCTATTACAGTATAGAAATTGAAATGGGTTTTCTCATAGTCGACCGTATTAGATGTTGTATCCTCTGCCACATCCATAGTAGCTACGCTTGAAGTCTCACATTGCATATTGACATTCACATTCAAGCTATTGTTCATGGAGAAGGGAAAGGAGTCATACAGAGGAGTTCGGTGATCTAACTATTCTGCAGCAGGCTTCGTACGACGAGTTGCACATCGTCGACAATCCTTGCTTGCACTAAACCATGGACCCATGTGAATGGTGCTAGTTGCAACTTCATTAGGATCAAGAATGAATTCAAACGGTAATGCATTTGATTGCTGTAGGTCTTGTAAAAACCTCTCCATGCACTATGTGTATGATTGCACCTGTTATAAACACTGTGGCAGTGTATGCATCACTTTGTTTAAGATTTCGTTTGTGTCATTCCAAATAGAAATTTTGAGAACATGTTCATCATATACATGAGTGATAGAAGGAGCTTGTGTAGGGGTGAGAAGATTAGGATTGTTTTCTTCGACGCCCCCTATGACAATTTCTCATTGAAATCTATCCCTCTATTAATTGGTTGGCCTCCCTCGTCTAAATGGCCACACCAAAGAACCTTGTATTAGGCAGTAGAAAATGCAAAAAAGCAATTGACTCCCACAAAGTAACACAATTCAAATTGAAATTCACTTATCGTGGACCACCCCTTCAATGACAGATGATCTTTTAATCAAGTCAGCAACCTTCAGGACATGTTTGCAAGTGTTCCCCTGCAAAATCCAAGGGAACTCACAAACAAAAAGGTGCTCCCCAAATTTCCAAACAAGGTAGTGGTTAGACCTACTTTGAATTTTCACCCAGTACCATCTAGGATTTGTTTCATTAGGAATACAGTGATCGTCTGGAATTGCCTTGGCCAACTCCAAACCAGATCGCATATTTAAAAACTTATAGTTCATCAAAAAACCATAATGCTGCAACTTTTTCTTTTGCCTACAGAATGGTTCCATTTTATACACAAGTGTGTAATACAAATAGTCCATTCTCCTAGTGCATTTTTTATAATGATCACACAAGTACTGAGTTTTGAGTGTGCAATGGTATGACTCAATGGATGCATTTGTATCTTGGTTGGAATGTGGGAATAGTCTACAATTTTCTGCCCACATGGCTGTGAAAAAAATCCAATAGTCAAGTAAACCACAATGTATTAGAGGTAACGTCAAAGAATGTGAATGGTGCGAATCCTATGAGGTGACGAAAATTTTCAACTCATCAATTCAACCTTCTCCTTCACACTAGGTCTTGTTGAAGTACTCTAAAAATCGGGGCTGATCATTGAACTCCTCAAAGAAAGAGTTCAATAGCTGAGTGACACTATCTTCGCTATCACCAATTGCCATCATGATCGTGCCAAGTCTACAGAAGATGTCCATTTCCCTTTCCTTGGCTGTGTACTTATATATATTCCTCAACCAATCCCTTTTAACATGCCAAAGGCATAAAAGCACACGACATTGAAAGACAACCCTAATAGACAATACAAATGATATTGTTTACCGCTCATCTGCATGAGAAAATGGCATTGAAAATAAATAGCAAATGAGAAAGGTACACAAATGAACAAAGAGATGCACATACTATATGGCTTGGATTTTTGCAGTCACATCATCGATAAAAAATGCATTGATTCTCTAGTCGGGTCTAGCTCTTCTTCCACGGTCATGCAATATGCATAGCCATGCAAAGATGTCCTCAATCTTGTTTCGTGTGAATACTACCCACACAACTAGCATGCTACTTTGTTGCTCATCGAAAACAAGCAAAGTATACAATGGAAACTATAGACATAGCAACTCAATGTGAGCATTTTCAGGTTTATAGCCAACAAGATCATTGAAAAGACGAAGAACTATTTGTCAATGTTTGTAAGGCCTCACCCCATATTTGTTAGTGGAAAACATGGAATCCATCGAGATGACTGAATTGTGGGAGTGGCTAACCATCCTATCCAACATCCATGGAGTCTGAACCCCGATAACGAAAGGTGTATTGTTCCCATTGGGCCGTTGAAAGTAGAAGAAGTTGTCAAAGTCCTGTCCATTCCACATCAAGATACTTGTTGAATTGAATTTGTGTTTCTGTGCATGAGTAGAACGCACCTTTTTCTAGGCATTCATTACATCCTTTCTTGTAAGGAATTAATCTCTCTTTGACATAATGCCACATAAGACAGGATCATTGATGTGTTTATCCATTATTGCATTAACACTGATGTCCATGAGCAAAATGCTTTCAATAGAAATTTTGCACTTTGCAAATAGATTAGCGGAAAATATAGAACGCCTATCTCCACTTGTGTTGTAAATGCCATGGAAAAATTCACTATTTATATCGACATGGAACATTTCTTTGTAGATAATATAGGCAACATCGGGTTTTCCATTCATAATCTTTACCATGAAGTGGTATTGAGAACCTCACATTTGTATAAATGCCTTCTATTGTTTCTTCTCTAGTGGAGGCTGTTCTCTCAGGTCTGTAGGACCGTATTGAAACTAGTAGCTATGAAAAAGGAATCATCTCATCATCTTGAAGCAAGAGAGAGTAAAATATCGTTGGACCATACAAATTAATGTTGAAAGATACAAATATTTGATACCAAATTGTTTTTCCATAACTTTTGTCATTGAGGGGACATGTGGTGGTAGTTTGTCTTGTTTTCTTGTCCAAAAATTTAGTTTCAAAACCTTCAACATACATTTCACCGCAAATGAAATCATCAAGTCTCATACGAGGAATTGCTGCAACAAGGTCAGCGGCCCCATCCTTCTTGATGGAAATAGGAGTCCATTGTAAATTGGAAGAGGAAAAAGGAGAGACTCCATTTTGTACATCTTGCACGTGCAATTCATCTTGCTTCTTCCATTTCAAACCTCTCCCCATTCTAGGAAATGACATAATTGGATGAATATTTAAAATTAGTGTGGATTGTGTCAAGAAAAAGAAAGAAATCATTCATTGAATGTAAATAAAATGTGCTTGCATTGCTGTCACCCACATGAAACCAATAGGAGGTTGCCAACTTCAACTGAGGAAAATTAAAGTTGATAGATTGAATCAAGCTTCCAATAAAATATAACACAAACATAGGCTGGAAATCAGATTGTCCATCTCAACATACAAGTGGACATAGACAACAACAACAAAAAATGACAACCAAAACCTTTGATGACACCCTTGTATGTAAAAACAAAGTGCATCCATTGTTGCCAACAACACCAAAGTGATAACATGTTTGGTGCATTTGTTGAAAAAGAGATGAATCAATAATGGAGAGAATGAGGAAAGCTAGAAAGGTGTAAAATGTCCTATCAACCATGATGTAAGTCAATGTAGGTTGGAAAAAACAATGTGTAGATGAACCTCCATGCAAACATAAAGATCGCAAGTAAATTCGCAACCCCGCATGTAAATATAACAAAGATTTCAGAGTATATGGGGTGTACAAACCTCTTTTACTTGAGGAGGAATGTTGTGACATTCAACCTTCCATTTGGAATGACTTAACATGAGGACCAAAAGCACATCTAGCAATTCATGAAATAAACAAGTGAAGGTTGAACCACACGATGAGTGGTTCAACCTACAACTTTGTATGTGTAGGAGTGTAACATACATAACAGTATGTAATTACTTATACAATAGTATCAATGAATGTATTATCATGGGAAGATATGTTGGTTGTGTTGCATGTGTATGTGTTAAAGGAGAGGAAGGGTTAGAGGGCAACCAAAACCTTTGATGACAACCTTGTATGTAAAAAGAAAAAGTTCATCCATTGTTACTATCAATGCCAAAATGATAACATGTTTGTTGAATCTATTGAAAAAAAGATGAATTAGTAATAGAGAGAATGAGGAAAGCCATAAAGGTGTAAAATGTCTTATCAACCATGATGTAAGCCAATGCAAGTTGGAAAGCACAGTGTGTAGATGAACCTCCACGTGGACATAAAGACCACAAGTAAATTCACAACCCCACATGTAAATATAACAAAGATTTTAGAGTATATGGGGTGTATAAACCTCTTTTACTTGAGGAGGCATGTTGTGAAATTCAACCTTCTGTTTGGTGTGACTTAACATGAGGAGCAAAATCACATCTAGAAATTCATGAAATAAACAAGTGAAGGTTGAACCACACGATGAGTGGTTCAACCTGCAACTTTGTAGGTGGCGTATGAGTGTAATGTGCATAACACTATGTAATTACTTCTACAGTTGCAAGAAAAAATGTATTAGGGAAGATACATTGGTTGTGGTGCATGTTTATGTGTTAATGGAGAGGAAAGGTTAGAAGGCAACCAAAACCTTTTATGACAACTTTCTATGTAAATAAATGTGCATCCATTGCTGCTAGCAACACCAAAAGAATAAAAAGTTTTTTGCATTTGTTGAAAAAATCATGAATCAGTAATGGAGTGAATCAAGAAAGGCATACATGTGTAAATTTTCCTATCAACCATGATGTCAACCAATGCATGTTGGAAAACACAGTGTCTACTTGAACCTCCAAGCATACATAAAGACCATAGGTAAAATCACAACCTCATATGAAAAAAGACTAAGACGCCATAGTATATGGGGTGTACAAACCTGTTTTACCTGAGCAGGCGTATTGTGATATCAAGCCTTCCATTTGGGGTGACTTAACATGACCAACAAAAGTGTATATGACAATTCATGAACTAAAAAAGTGCAGGTTGAACAACAAGATGAGAAGTCCAACTTGCAACTTTATATGTAGCCTACATGCATAACATGAATAGTAACATGCAATTACTTCTATGGCTACTAGCAATTTGAAAAGAAAAAAACACGTTCTTTGCATTTGCTGATAAAAAAATGACTCAATGAACGTAGGCTAAAACACATTTTTTTTTGTGCATTTATTTGTGAAACATATGAAGAATTTGAAAAGCAATTTTAATTGTAAACCACAATTGCAATAAATTGTGAAGCTCACTTGCATTGAAAACCATAGTGAATGAGATAGACACTATGTTGACTTAAGAGATTCTTTATGCTCTTGATTAATTGACAAAGAAGTATCTGTAGTATGTGCAAAGGTGAAGAAACAATGCAAATCTGGATGCAACAAGGTCTATAATTTATGAAATTGAAATGAAATTCACTCTACAAACACTTGAAGACAAGGAGATCAAAATTAATGAGATAGATATTGTTTTAACTGAAGAGATTCTTACCACTCTTGAGAAGTTGATGAAGGAACACGTGCAGTATGTGCAATGGGAAAATTGCAATGCAGAAGTGGATAAAGTCGAGAGATTTTGTATTGCATATGAATTTGTCTAAGTAGAGAAAATGAAAGATGATCCTATAACTAGATTTCAACTAGTGAATTAAAAAATTTGTGAACATAAAACTAAACATGACCAACAAAAGAACATCAAGCAAAAAAGCAAAAAATTCCACTCTTCAACTTACAACAAGCAAAAATATAGAAATTACAACCCACAGTGATTTCCAACATGCCTATAGTTTATTAATTTGAGAAAGTTGAAACACAATTTTTAGTCTACCTGAGACTTGTTATATATTTTGAAGATGTTCCTTTCATTACATTTGTATTGTGTAAATAATAATTTTTTTTCATTGCAATCATATTTTCTATATAATTAGAGGTTGGAAAACACAGTAAGTTAAGAAACTTGCGACCCACATAGTGTTGAAAAACCCTCTATGTATAAGATCACAATTGGTTGGTCACCCCTCAGCTAAATATGGTTACTTTTATGTATCCCCCGGCTGCAACTCTTCTCCAAATTCTCCACCCTTCATCTTTGTACAAGCTCAACAAAATAACTCGCAATCCATTGTGTTTTCCTACTTGCCTATATTTTAATGATATGAGGAAATCCAAACACAATTCATACTCTAAGTAATAGTTTTGGTAAATTTACAATGTTCCTTTTCTTACATTGGTAGTGTAAGGTTTTCATTACACTCATTTTGTCTATTGATAATTCAATTTTGGAAAACATCGTGGGTTGAGGAACTTGAGATCTTCTTAATACTTCAAGAGGTAGCGGGTACTAGAATGTATGAAATGAATAAGGAAACATCCCAAAAAACACTTGAAAAGAAGCAAACCAAACTGTATGAGATATATTTAATGAATTGACTGAAGAGATTCTTCTTGCTCTTGAGAAGTTGGGGAAGGAGCATTTAAAGTATGTGTAATGCGAAAATGACAATGCAAAATTGGACGCAACAGGTAGTAGAATGTATGAAATGACAAAGGAATATGCTGTAGAAATACTTGAAAAGAAGCAGACCATAATGAATGAGACAGATACTATATTGATTAAAGAGACTCAGTGTTGTTGAGAATTTTAGGAATGTGTGTGTGCAGTATCCACAATGGGCATATGGCAGTGCATAAGTCAAGCAACAAGTAGTAGAAAGTATGTAATAAAAAAGAAATATGCTCTAAAAACACTTGAAAAGAAGCAAACCAAAGTGATTAAGATAAATAATGTATCAACTGGAAAGATTGTTCTTGCACTTGAAAAATTGACGAAGGAGCATCGTATAGTATCTATAATGGGAAAGCACCAATGCAAAAGTGGATAAAGTCAATAAATTTTGTATTCCATATGAATTTATGCAAGAAAAGAAAGTGAGAGATGATGCTATAAGTGGAGTTGAACAAATGAAGTCAAAGATTCTTCAACTTAAGAATTCCATGCAACAAATACAAGTTGAAATAGATGATAATGAAAAGGAAAAAATAGATCTTAGAGAAGAAAAAGAGAATCAATTGGCATGAGACATGAAATCCTTATGTGAAAAGGTAGACAAGTTTTGTAAATAACTTATCAAATAGAAAACATCTACATTCTCTAATCAGAAAGATACTCTCAAAGCTAAGCAAAGAGTGGCTACAAAGCTACCAAAAAGTATTGAAGACATTCAAAACTCTATCCAAAAAATGGATGTTGCTATCCTAAGGGCTGATGAGGAAGTAGTTGCTCCAAAGCTACAAATAAAAGATATGAAATATAAGGTAGAAGCTCATGAAAAAGAATTCCAAGGGGGTGATAACAGGTAACAACAATGGGGATGAGCAAAAATGTGTGACTGCTCAACTTGCAGATGCAAAAGCAATAGTTAGAACTGCTGAAACTGAAGTAAAACAACATAAACACTACAATTAACCACTTGGAAAATAAATTAAAACATTAAACGGAAATTTTATCATCGAAATAAAAGGAGTTTAATTAATGGTGTTGACACACAAGTGCAATATAAAAGACAAGAAGTTAAAAAAATAAACACAACAATGGAATGTGTGATTTTCAAGACATTCATACTATTTTGTAACATTCCATGTTGCAAAACCGTAGGTGTTAAGAAGCAAGCAACCCACCATGAGACAACCCTTCACATTTAAATAAGGAGATTCAAACAACTGAAACCCAACACTGTGTTTTCCCAATTACAATTTTTTTTGCACTTTATTTTTTCAATCATGCGAAAGTTAAACACAACAATGAAATGTGTTATTTTGAAGACATGCATACTATTTTTAACATTCCATGTTTCAAAATCATAGGTGTTAAGAAGCAAGCAACCCACCATGAGACAACCCTTTACATTTAAACAAGGAGATTCAAATAACTGAAACCCAACATTGTGTTTTCCCAATTACAATTTTTTTATGCACTTTATTTTTTCAATCATGCGAAAGTTAAACACAACAATGAAATGTGTTATTTTGAAGACATGTATACTGTTTTGTAACATTCCATGTTGCAAAACCGTAGGTGTTAAGAAGCAAGCAACCCACCATGAGACAACCCTTTACACTTAAACAAGGAGATTCAAATAACTGAAACCCAACAATGTGTTTTCCCAATTACAATTATTTTGTGCACTTTTTTTTTTCAATCATGCGAAATTTAAACACAACAATGAAATGTGTGATTTTGAAGACATTCATACTGTTTTGTAACATTCCATGTTGCAAAACCCTAGGTGTTAAGAAGAAAGCAACCCACCACGAGACAACCCTTAACATTTAAACAAGGAGATTCAAATAATTGAAACCCAACACTGTGTTTTCCAAATTACAATTATTTTTTGCACTTTATTTTTTCAATCATGAGAAAGTTAAACACAACAATGAAATGTGTTATTTTGAAGACATGCATACTATTTTGTAACATTCCATGTTGCAAAACCGTAGGTGTTAAGAAGCAAGCAACCCACCATGAGACAACCCTTTACATTTAAACAAAGAGATTCAAATAACTGAAACCCAACATTGTGTTTTTCAAATTATAATTATTTTTTGCATTTGTTTTTTCAATCATGCGAAAGTTAAACAAAATAATGAAATGTGTTATTTTGAAGACATGCATACTATTTTGTAACATTCTATGTTGCAAAACCTTAGGTGTTAAGAGGCAAGCAACCCACCATGAGACAACACTTTACATTTAAACAAGGAGATTCAAATAATTGAAACCCAACACTGTGTTTTCCCAATTACAATTATTTTGTACACTTTTTTTTTAATCTTGCAAAATTTAAACACAACAATGAAATATGTGATTTTGAAGACATTCATACTGTTTTGTAACATTCCATGTTGCAAAACTGTGGGTGTTAAGAAGCAAGCAACCCAACATGAGACAACCCTTTACATTTAAACAAGGAGATTCAAATAACTGAAACCCAACACTATGTTTTCCCAATTACAATTATTTTGTGCACTTTTTTTTCAATCATGCAAAATTTAAACCAACAATGGAATGTGTGATTTTGAAGACATTCATACTGTTTTGTAACATTCCATGTTGCAAAACTGTAGGTGTTAATGTAAGGCCTGCCCTTTTTTATTTATTAGTAGCAAATACTTTAATTGTATTATGGGTATATTTATTAAGTGATAATTAAGTAGATGTATTCTATAATATGGTAGTGATAGTTCTTCTCATAAGAAAAGCTAATGAATTCTAGTCCCTGAAGAATTTCTTATGCTACACATCTCTCTTTCATATGCATATGTAATACAATTAGTGTTAGTTAATATGTATAATTACTTATTAAAAGCAAACTACTCTTCTTAACCTACCATCTTGTTTACAATAGTGATGTTATAATGGTGAGCATAAATTTGTGATATTTAGTCAATAGATATAAACAATGAAAGGTGTATTTTTGCCATTTCATATACCCTCTCATGACTTGGCATGTACTATTAAAGGTTACTTACTATTGATCCCAGATCGTATTTAATGTTGTAAATGGCATGTGGAATATGGTTAAATTCACTTTGCTTCAACTGTGTAACTATGATATACTAATGATTGCAATTGAGTGCACAGGGGAATGTTACCAAGTCCTCCTTTTCTTTCAAGCAATAATCTTTGATGATTGAAAGGTAATCTTTGAGAGTTTGTAAGAGGAAGATTGAAGAGTTGACAATATAGTTGAAACTTTTGGAGGTTTCACCAAGAACGTGAATATAATTTAGGGCTTAACATAAAGGAATCAAGAGGGCGAGATCAAGCTTCGTATGGATGAGGTAAGTAATAACCTTACCTCGTTTTGCTTCATAAAAATAAAATTATGTTCTTCATATTTATTTTATTCAACTATAGTCTAAATCATTGTGATTCAAGATCCCTATTATGTGAAACCCTTAAAACTTCATGATGTTTTGGTGTGTTATTTTACTCCTAAAATATAAGTTGGTTTCCTTGAGTGTTCATGGAATAATTTAACTATTATTAGGAATGCAAATACGCATGTTGGTTTAGTAGAGGTTAAAGGGATTTAATTGATTGTGTGATTATTTTAAATAAGTTATATTGTAGTTAAGCCAAATGAATAATTTTAAAAGACAAAACATATTTTAATCAAGAAGTAATCATATAAGCGAATACTATTAGAAAGAATAATATGTATTTCATTAGAGTTACAATATGTTTAAAAACATCTTATGCATCTTATATTGTGAATATTTATAAAAATACAATAAGGTATAAATAAAATACAAGGTATAAGAAAGTGTCTAATTAAATGCATTAGATAATTTGATAGGTTTCCATGTTAAGTAATTTAAAATAATCGCCAATATACATTTGAAATTAAATATAGGATGGCTTGCGAATTAATTAAAATCACTTTAGCATAACGGTGGTTAGATGATTCTTTCCTTTTATTACTAAAATTATTTAATTATTGTGGGTATTGTGAATATCTTGTACCATGTGTAAGGTAAGATAAATGCATGATATTCTCTAGCCTAAAAATAGCGTCACCATTATTCTGTAATGCTCCGTCATGCGAACCCCAGAGGACAATTAAAAACAACAATTACTATAATTTTTTTTTTAAAAACAAAAGTAAATCTAAACATACATGAGATGCACATTGAGTCATAAGTCATAAAACTCAATTAAACAAATCCATTAACACTTACGTCCCTTGGGGTACACGAGGAGTCATTACGAAACTTAAATCCATACAACATCAATAAAGAATGAAATCCAAAGATATAATCCAAAACAAAGTAAACATTTATGAATGTAACACATTCATGAAAAAAACATTAATAAGAAACCATCCACGTACGAATATACAACATATACATGATAAACTCAAAACTCATAAAGATAAACTCTCTAACATCATATAGACTCAAGGGACATATTGGCACAAATACAACATATTGAATAACATTTGTCATAGATCAATATTTACATAACATTTATCAAGGATAGAATTATACATTGCATCCTTCTCAACACAATACAATGCTCAAGAATTACAAAGATATGAAGGTGTTCCCCAACATGAATGGGAACCAAATAACAAGATAGAATAATACAACTAAGCAGCAGAATACAAGATATCATAACTAGCTCCAAGATGGATGCTCTCTAGAGTCAACGCAATTGGTATCAATCTGCACCTCTCGATCCTCGGCTGGGGACCCAATGGGGTGCTTAGCACGTTCTACCTGACCACGTGAGTCCGAAGACCCACCCCCCATGCTAGGAGCTGACAAGAAAGAGACCTCAACCAAGAACATCCAAACAAGGAACCACAAGGCTCAACATCATACAAGAGTAGCATGAAACCCAAGGGTAGTCACAACATCAATAAACCATGACCATAATACATGACATCCAAACATGATGACAATAAAACACTTCAAAATCGTAACAACAATAATACATTCTCAAAGCATAACAATAGGCCACAAAACATAACATCAATATATCTCAAGTCATAAAATCAGAAGACCACTTCCAGAGGATTTTAATAAAACAATTCAAAAGGGAATGCTAGAGGAGAGTGTCATCGCATGGCCTCACATGGATTATCCAGACAACCTATCACAAGGTGCCGCCTCCATCTCTACATGGATTATCCAGACAACCTAGTTCAAGGTGCCGCCTCCATCTATGGTTCTCCTGACAGCCTATCTCAAGGCGCTGCTCCATAGGGTTACTCATGTGGAATCGTTAACCTTTTGTGAAGACAAGGCAACGATCTTGCCAACCACGGCCTTCTCGGTCCCCTTTAGTCTGTGATAGCACTAATAGGCGGACGAGGCATCACAATTATCTTATTAATGTTTAATCACCCACCCACTAATTAATTACTTAGGTTATCACTTGTTAAGCTAACTCTTATGTGGGTTATCCTATGCTCTTCCTCCTATTTGAGGCGCCGACCCCCACGAAGAGCCACTCTCCCTAGAGACCCAAAACATAAACCAAAATCCAAGGGTTGTACAACATAAAATAAACATTAGATCTCAACAGAGAAACATGCGAGGCATTACCCATCTCGCTATAAACATATAATCAGAGTCTCAACAATTCTCGTACAACCCTTTCAAAATCATGATATCAAAACACTTACCACATCAAGGTCACATAAAGAGAGAACATCAATTGTCAATCATCTCAAGTCTCTGGAAGCCAAAAGAACGACAACCCACAAATGAGGGTAAAATGAAGCAACAAGAGTTTTTCCCCAATAATTCCAACACAAGGATAAAATCTCTCTCAAATATGAGATTAACTCAGAAAAGCCACACAAAGAAAGTTTCATCAAACCCCATTCACAAATCAATCAACCCTAAAACACAAATACAATCCACATATCAACAATGGTATCACCTCAAAAAGGGATACACAAAAGAAAATCAGCCTTTAATTCAACAATAATCACTCAATATCCAAAAGCCACCAACTAGGCATTCCACGGGAGACCTCAATTTTCTCCTCACAAGAACCCCTTATAGTGGTACATAAATCACCTTCATAAAATCAGCAACATGGCAAAAACAACAATTATCTATTCTAAACTTCCTTTTATATTCAAGTATTGTAGTTGTAACAGATAGCCAAAGGAATCAAGAAGCTTATTTAAATCTACACAGCCTACCATGTTCAAGTGTGACAACTATGACAGGTTGTTAATGGGGTCAAGAAGGTTATTTAAATAGTGACAATATTTTTATTTTTAAGTGTTGCAGTTGTGATAGATTGTCAACAACTCCAATGGCAACAACTAAACCAACAATGCAGTTAGCATATACAACTATGGACAGTCAAAACACCATTCGAATACCAAGATTCAAGAGAACTTATTATCATAATTGTTTAAAAATTGTCACTGGGAAATTTGGAGTTTAAGGTATATAACCAAGGAATCGCCCACCTTGTGAAGATAGAATATTATCTGCAGAAAAGTTAAACTTGGAGCACGCATCAAAGAGTAGGCAGAAGACACCATTTAACAGCTGAAATTCAACATGGAAAATAGGCATAAAATTACATAAAAATTCGAAGAGCCCGGATAAAAATTCTAAGCCCAACCCAGTTCATATTTTGACATTTCAAGTTGGAATCCCCTTTCAATTTTCAATTTTATGACACATAATAAGGTGTTGTGCATGAAAAACGTCATTTAATGTATAGTTGGACAAAAATCATGGAAAATAAAAGTGTCCGGATTAAAAATCGGACAACAACCCATTTGAAATATGGGTGTTTCTACACGAAATCTAACTTTGTTTTGCATTTATATCAAACAGTTAAAGATCAAAATAAAAAAAAGTCATTAAACAAAAATGCACAAATTTTGGGCAAAAAATGAAAGTGTCCAGAATTAAAATCTGCCAAAGACCCAATTGAGATCTTAGCATTTCTACATAAAATCCACTCTTGAATTTCATTTTTATTAAGAGGATAATGAACAGAAAATAAAAGACACATTTTTACAAATTAGGCAATAATGAAGAATAAGAAAGAACCATAAATCAGATTTTGTTCAACAACCCATTTCATATTTGTTGGAAATGAATTAAAATCCGCCATAAAAATTACTACAGGGCAGCAAAATGAATTTAAAACATCCATCGCTCAAAACCTCAAGCAATACAAAAATGAAATAGAGGAGTCCCCCCCCCCATTTTTCGTACAATAAAAATAACCCAGATCAGAAAAATTAAAGAAATTAAAATGGAACCTGGAGTCTTGTGCTTGTTGAGGGTTTGATGAAGCTTTTTCCTTAGCTCCAACCAGCCTCTTTCGAAGAGCTGCTCCTTCACCACATCATGTCTCTAGCAAAATCCCAAATCAACTTCAAGCTGTTTCTTCCTCTTTAGAAAATTTCTCCAGAATTAAAGAAAAAGAGATGCAATCTTCGCACACAGAGAGCCCCCAAAACAAAATACAACACTCAGAACTATTTTTCAACTTCTTTTCCCAACATTCTGGTGAATACCCTGAAAACCCTCACAATTCAACCAATAAGATAAAAGATATGTATTGATTCCTCTTTTCCCATTCTCAACATGCATTGGTCTTTCTAATTTTTTTAAACTTCAACATGCATTGGTCCCTTTTTTTTTAACTCCAATTTTCGTCACTTTTCATAAAAGAGCAATTAGAGTGGGTTTAGGACTTTAAAATGTGGATTTAATGAAATAAAAATACTTCTAACCCATAAAGCTATCACCTAGGAAACATTTTAAACCATTAAAACCACATAAAGACTCCATAAAACATAAATTAAGTGACCATATAATTAAATTAATTTGATTAGTCAAATCTAAACATAATATTAGTGTTATCAACTCACCTAACACAATTACCAAAATTATCATATCATCACAAATCAACCAACCATACTTACTTAACAACGTTTTAATAAAACGACATGTCTACCCAACAATCAACTTACTTTAATGATCAAAACGACTAAAACAGAGGGGTATTACATATTCAGTAAATCATTTATAATCTTAATAAATGAAAGAAGGAAATAAAGATTAAAAAGAGAATACAATGAAAGAAATGGAAGAAAAGGAAAAGAAAAATAAAATAAAATAACCTCAATGAGATTTTATTAGATTAATAGATTAAATTCAGATTTTTTTTTATGAAACATATATATATATATATATATAATATAGAACATTCTCAAAATATTGATAGATAAATACCCATTTCTTATGCTTGTCATCACAAGAACATTAATGAAGAAAACAAGAAACAATTTTTGTAAAGCATATTTTCTTTTTAATTTTACTGAATATAAATAAGGAATGCAACATAAAAACATAAAAGAAGAAACAAATTATTATGCTTTCCATGAGACCACATCTTCTCGGTGCCATACACGTGCCTTGTCTTGCTTCCACATTTTGGATATGTGTCTACCAGGAAAGGAGGCTGCTGGCAAAGGTAGTTACACCTGTCAATTGCATATACTCGAAAAAGTTTCTAAAGCCTTTTCAACAAATCCATTATTTTTTTTTATGCCTTGGGGAGGATGGCTGGAAGAGAGGAGACCACAATTTTTTCCAAGCATTTTTCCAAATTGTACACACGCCTTGTCTATATTTCTGCATCTTTCATGAATCTTGTGTCTTTGTCTCAGAGGTTTGTTGCTGCACATCCTTGCAAGATCTTGAGATTGACTGAAGCAGCAGCTGTAAGAAGATTCACATAATTTAAAGAAAATAAAAATAAAAATCTGTTGTGGCAGTTGAAATCCCCATGCCTGAAAAACAAATTTTAACTCACAACCGGTATTTTTTTTTTTTCCTTAAAAGGCAGCAAAAATCTTCTATCGAGCTCAAGAATCTGGTAGCTCTAAACCCAGATATTTTTAGATCTACTATTTGTTTATTGTGAATAGATTGGAGCAGCAGCTGTAGGGAGACTGAATTGATTCGTCTCATTTTATTTTAGTTTCTTGCTCTTAAATTCTGCTTCGGTAGGGTTTCATAATATTTTTCCTGCAAACTTTGTTTTGTTTTTCAATGTTGACAGCTTGGCACAATTTCCGCAGAACCTTGAGGTAAGTCACTGGCCATGGTTTAATTGAATTTTGTTATTAATTTGGAAGTTTTGCATGGCTGGTTCACTTTTGGTTGTGTTCTATTTCATTCTAGAACTATTCTGCTGTTACCTGTTAAATGAAGGCATTGTTTTGTGTTTTTATTCTATGGCCGTTTTCATATTTAAGGAGAAGAAATGACCAATATAAGAAATAAATACTACGCATTCATTTTCTATCATAAGATCATATTCAGCCTTTTTAGTATGCAGTAAGAAAAAAGAAGAAGGTTAAAAACCATTAAATATACTATACATAAACATACATAAATACTTTTGAAATTCTTGACTGCCGGATCCGAAATATAGAGTTTCTCTAGCTGTTGCAGTGACTACTGATACACAATAATATTATTATTACTTTTTATTTTTACTATTTTCATATTGTTTCACCCATTGGTATTGGAAAGAATTATAAAACAAAATCTTAAAATTTCAAGGTCTATTGACATAATAATGTTAAGGAATTTATATTCTAGAAAAATGCATATGCTTAATTTTGCATTGCTATTATCTTGGTGTTATTTCTATGAAGCCATGCAAATTAATTGTGTTATATTTTCCTTATAATGATATGTTATTACGATGAATTTAAAAATGATTTTTGCAAATATGAAAAATGATTTTTGCAAATATGAGAAAACAATATATATTGTTATTCCCAAAACTAGTTACACAATCTTACAAGTACACATAAATTTTATGCTAGAAACTCATCTACATATTATGATTTAAAATAAATGAAACAATACAATCCACCATAAAATAATTATTGGCCATGGAAAATGAAAAGAGAGTTATATATATTAAATATATTTACATTTATCTGTGGATAATACTAATAACAATAATAATAGCAAGGAAGGATAATTATGAGAAAACAATATGGACATAAGTTATTAATAAAGATAAATAAATTCAATTATGTTCTTGGCTGGTGGAAATTAGGTGTTTCACGTGATTGTATGTAAATGTCTTCATCCTTCAAATGAGGGGAGAGTAGTAACACTACTTGAAAATAGAGGGTAAATAAGTAAACATTATTAACCAAAACAATAAAGGTGGTGCTAACATTATTGGGATTGAGTAGTAAAGAAATTAACTCTAATATCAATGCTATCAATTTAAATAGTAACTAAATAACAGTTGGATTTCAATTGAGTGAGATAGTAACATTTATGGTAGATATAGTTTTAATAAAATTTAAATGAGAAGTTATAGTCTTCCACTACAGTTAAATCAAAATAAACTAAGTTCATATTATTTAATATTGTTAAATTGTTCAAATATTCTTTTATTTATGTATAAATATTATGTCACATAATAAACAAGTATTATGGGTTAAGGAGAGTATATGATGTTTAAATTCAAAAGGAGAGTATGTTTATAGAACCCCTAAATTAAGTAGAATTATTATTTATTGGTGATTGTATGTTGAGTGAAGTATTTGACATATAGAGGAAACAAGTCACGTATAATAACCTTAATATTTTAAATATATACATCATTCCTTGTTGATAGTAATTGAAGAACATTGAGTTTGTTTATAAAATAGAATGTTAGTCCCTCTCTAGTCAATTATGAGAATGAGATCTATTTAAATATCAAAGGATTTTATCTTGATTTTATGAATGGATATTTTACTTAATTCACCAATAATATATATATATCTTGTTTATGATATTATTCTTCTAATGTTCTAACCTTTGAAGAAAAGTGTGATGTTGTGTCTAGAAAATATACAACATATTACTTGATTAAAAAATTGCTAGGTAATAAAGAAAGGAGATCATAACAATTTTTAGAGGTCGGAATATATCAATCATTAAGAATAAGAATAATAGGTATGTACCTTTATGATATTTGTTTCTATATGCGAGTTATAAATTTTAAACATTATTTTTGTTTAAGGATGGCATGAATTTGCTTCAAAATAAATATTAAGTTGTTAATCATTAGCTTGTCATATTGTAGTTCCTATTTGAAAAACATTAATACAAATCTTTCTTTTGTGGTAATTCAATATGACACTTATTAATGGAAAGGTATAGATAATAGAATAGTTTTTCTTGTTACATAATGTTATTATAACTTGTTATGGTGTTATTATCAGTACATTTGACATTAGTATGGGATTCATTATGATTATAAGAGATGGTGATTTTATTTTATACATTTTAGGAAACTTTCTTGGTTAGGTTAAATATTACCTTTTTGACAATTGTGGTTATTATTATTTATATAGTGAGACAATTAGGGAATGTATTAGTTGATTAGTTTAACAATCACATCAAGGGACTTGGTGATAAAGAGCTCTTCACTTAAATTGATTATCTTTTTTTTTTTATTGTGGTGTTATTATAATTGATCTTGTTATCTTAGTGAGAAACCTCATAGTTAACCATTAATTCTATTCTTTGTATGTATTAAAGTTTTGAGAAACCATTGTGTGTGAAATCTAGATGGTAATTTGAGTTTGGGAAAACTCAATTTGTTTTAGAAAACTCTTGAGAAATCCATTATGAGTCTAGTGTCAATCCTTGACCTTAAACAGTTGACCCTATTATTACCGTGAGGAGAGGTGTTAGTGGTTTGTGTTTGGAGTTGATGCGTAAGCAACCATTTTGACTTGACAATTATATCTCTTTTCATCCAACCATGGGTGAGATGGTTGAGTCTAGTTGGTCGAACTACGATTCCTCTACGAATTATATACGTAGGCAAGGCCGTCAGAGACGAGCCCCCGAGGAATTAGGTCGGGCCCTTAGGACTATTTTGTTAGTGATTCATTATTTAAGACTTGTCTTTTTCCATCAATATTGTAACTATCATTGATTTGTATAGTTTGTCTTGGTGAACATGTGCTAACTACCACTGATCATTTGTGTGTGCCAAGTCACGTAGACCTTGCAGGAACATGTATTGGGAGCGAGGAAACTTTTGTATGATGGAATGTAAGAGGTACATTAAGTTGACCCTAAATAAATAGACTCCAATGTTAAAAATAGTAAATCAATTTTATCCTCGTTTCTAATTAGTGAGATCATTGACTATAATCATATGTAGTGGATTATGTTGTTATTGTCTTAAAAGTAAAAAATAAAATTATTGCAAAATTAGTTAAGATTGTTATAGTTTTTTTAAGATGTTTAGTCTGTAGAATTTGTGGGCATTACAGTTAAGAAGCAAGCAACCCACCATGAGACAATCCTTTACATTTAAACAAGAAGATTCAAATAACTGAAACCCACATTGTGTTTTCCAAATTACAATTATTTAGTGCACTTTTTTTTTTTCAATCATGCAAAATTTAAACACAACAATGGAATGTGTGATTTTGAAGACATTCATACGTTTAAACAAGGAGATTCAAATAACTGAAATCCCACACATTGTGTTTCCCACATTATAAATTACAAGGTATTGTAAAACCCTCTGCAACCGAATTGGTTAGCACCCCTCACCTCGATTTGGCTAGTTTTCTCCTCCAACTCCTCCACGTGTACTCCAACATTTAGCTTAAAACATGTAGACTGTCAAAAATCATCTAGATTTGCTTGGTTTTCTCCCCCAACACCTCCACGTGCACTCAAACCTTTAGCTTTCAACGTGTAGACTAGAAACAAATCATGTTTTCACGCTTCTTTCTCCAAACCAAAAAGGCACACGTCACTCCTCCAATTTTCTTGCACCAAAAAAAAGTAGATGAAAGAAAAACTTCATGGCAAAACTAAGACTCCTACCTTTATCAGTCGGCAGGAGGCGGGAATACCGACCTGATGGCGCCGTTAATCCTACCTACCATTTCCCAGACGTTTGGTCTCGTCTGCCGGTTTCGTCACTTTTGTCCCCCGTCTGGTGGGCCCTACACTACCACGTCTCATCATGTTATGTATGTTACCATGTATGTTGTTATGTATATTTTCATGCATTTTTGTATGTACATAGGTGATTTTTTTCTAGTAGTTAGCTGACTCCCAAGGTGGACAACAAACCTTTTCCTAACAATAAAAAAACTATAAGAAAATTATTTTTGAGTATGAGTATGTTTCAAGGCAAGAAATAAATGTAGAGAAATCAAAAGTTTTTTTTCAATCCTTGTATGCAATAAGAAATTTATAATATCTTGAGCTTTTATATAGGATTTTTACGAAGTATATTAACTTGGTACTCCTTTGTTTGCAAGGATGCCAAAATCTATATTGTGGAAAGATCTAATCAAAATGGATTCTAAGCTCACAGTATGAAAAAGGAAATGGTTAAAATTTATGCATAGAATAACTCTCATGAAGGTTGTGCTCGGTATGATTCTAGTTATATATTTTTGGTTATGGAAGTGTTGAAAGTAATCTTGAAAAAGATGAATAAAATATGCAATTTTTTTTTTTTTTTTTTTATGGTAGGGATTTGATGAAATTAAAAATTCCCACTTATGAAGTGGAAAATAGTTTGTTACCCAAGGTACTGAGGTGGATGTGGAATTAAATAATTGTAACTACATAATAAATCTTTAAGGGAAAAGCAAACATGGTGTTCAAAATCAAGATCTAAATTGGTGCATGGTATGAACAACAAATATTTGTAAGAGATGAAAAATATTTATTTAAAATTGATAAGGTTCCAAAATGATTAGCATTTTGGAGCTTTGTGATTTTAACAAATGCTATCATTTAAATCATTTAACATGGAAAATAGGAGATAGAGGTAAAGCTCTCTTTTGGGCGAAGACATGGCTAGGCTATCTTTTGCTAAATGCATATGAGGAATTAAGAGAGCTTAGAGAAGTCTTATCAACCTCTTAGGAAATAACTAGCAAAACCTTATTGAATTGAACAAATAGAATAAAGGAGGGTGATAAGAACATCGAATAGCTGATAAGGAATTTCAAATAGTGCTAGGTGTGGAGAACTAAACATAAATTTTTGACTTGTTATAGTTGATAAGGATCCTAGTCTTGTTTAGGGAAGATAGAATAATATAGAAAGGAAATTCAATAGGAGCATATTTAGTATAATTAAGGTACCCATCTAAGAGCTTAATATATTCCCCCTCTTCATGAGTGGATAGCAGAAGCAATATGGAATAGAGATGCACTTCCCAATTGTAATGCCTTTGTGTGGATGTCTAGCTTGAATAAAATCCCTTAGGAGGAGGAAAGAATGAACCATATTTTGTTGCATTGTGAATATATGAGCAATTCGAGAAGTTATTATGAAAAGAAATTGGTATAACCTACAATTTTTTTTAGATAACTTAGTGTAGATTTTGTAAGGGTTTCCACCCAAAAAGACGCAAAGCATTGTACATCAAACTATCAAATAGATAATACTAATAGAAATAACATATATGACTAAAATTAGAAGCCTCCTTTCCAAGGATCCAACTATCCACACCACGACCTTATAATCCAACTCACTAATTTTTTTCCTACATTCTTTCATAATACTCATTATCATGACACTATATCTAAAATCTACCTTCGTCCCTACCATATCTCATTTGTTATTGTATTTTTGATTTTTTTTTTGAACTAAATTCCATCCATCACATTCCATGCTTTGCCCATATTTTGAGCCTTCCCAAACTGTGCTCACTACTAGGAGCCCATTTGTAATTGCCACCTCAACTTGTTGGGAAGCATCTTACTTATCTTTAGGACCTTTCAAATAAGTAGCCTCAACTGATTTAACTTTTTGTGAAGGATATGAATCCACTTCCCCAAAATTTTTCCTTTCAGAGATAGAAATTGTTTCCTCTTTACCCCCTTCTTTAAGATTTAACTTATGAAGATGTTAATGTAGAACTTGTAGTACCTATTGAATTTTGGATAAGATCTATCCCCACATTCACACATTCTAGAGAGTTACATTCAATACCATTGATAACTATAGTCTTAATAGACTTATCTAGGTCAAATAATTCAGCTCCATAACACATAGATTTTGAACCATACGAAAATTTGCAACAGTTAACTTGAGCTATTAAATGTTTTGAGAAATATTCTCTTTTTTCTACATGTCTATATTTTTCCACCAGGAAGCCTTGCCAAAAGAGGATTTGAGTTTTTCTGGACTTGAGATACATACATATGGCCTATACCAAAATAAATCCTACATCTGAAAGCCAATTTCTCATAATCTAAGTGTTCCAAATATTATTATCAACTTTACCATACTTCAACTTATAAACCCTCAGATGGATCCATTTCAACTAAAATACAAGCATAAGTGGAACATGAAAGCTTTTCTCTTTTAGATGAGATGGACACAAACTTTCCCAAGGAATCACTTATACTCTCTAAAATAAAAGTAATCCAAAAATGAAAAGGAATATTGGGTAACCTTATCCATACAAGAAGGGTACATAAGTTCTCCATGAGAGGGTTGAAATCCACAAAACATGGCTTTGCATATAACAGTGCATTTTTCTAGACCCAAGGGTCATTTGGAACTATTATGACCCTGCCATGATCAGACTGCAACTCTAAAGTATATAAAACCAAACAAACAAATAAATAAAATAAATAATAATATTAGGAACTGCAAGCAACCAACCTCCTCATATAAACTCCCTTCTATTGTATCACTTTCCAAGAGGAAATACTTGTGTTTTGTTAACTTACTAATAAACTCATTCTTGGCCAACTTCCTTGTTAGGGTTCAAACAAATTGAAATAAGACTTTATAATGTGCCAACCAGCTAATTCAAGACAAACATTGGAGAATATTTACTAAATTAAATAAGTATTTATTATGTAATTTGAAGACTATTGTTGGCCGACTTCTTACTAAGTGAAATAAATTATAGACAAGGTCGACCCCTTAATGGTGCACCTACTTTGAAAAGGCATGGAAATTAAATGCTGCACCCTTTGGACAAAGTCATCCCTCCTTGTGATGAGATGCCTCCTTTATGAAGAAGCACATTAGATGCTATTTAAAGAGGATGAAGATGTGAGTTATAAGGAAACAAGCAAGAAACATTTTCTGAGTATAAAAGCAGATCGAGGAGATCAGAAATAAAAGTTTGCGTTCAAAAAAGAAAAAAACTATTGGTATAATAAGGGATTGGTATGCATTTAATATATATAATGTTTGAAGGCATATAAATATATGTATAGTTACTTTCATAATGAGTAATATGCAGTAAGGGAGATATGTTATGTCTAAATGGGTGAATAAGGAAACATAGTGAAATTGTTTATATTATTATAATTTGCATCTTTTCCTTTAAGCAACCACATGTAAGGATGAAAAGGAGACACATTAAAGGGTGATATGGCAATTGTCTTGGTTGGATGTTCCCAAAGGGATTGTCTTGGTTGAAAGTCCCTAAGATGAAAGGAATTGTCTTGGTTGGATGCTCCTAAAGGAATTGTCTTGGTTGGATTTTCCTAAAGGGATCTTGTCTTGGTTGGATGTCCCTAAGATGCAAAGAATTGTCTTGGTTGGATGTTCCTCTTTTGGCACCCTATCATGCGTTTCTCACCCATCCCTACCATGACTGGTTATTGGAAAAGAGTATAGATTAGATTCAAGTTTACGTTGTTATTCATTATTTCATAAATGTTAATAGTTTATTTATTCTTAAGTTCAATATCTATAATTTACTATGGAATATCATCTATAAAATAGTTTTATGTTATGTAATTGTCCTCTAAGGAAAAATCCATGTAGGGGAAATTACAATTGGTATTAGAGCCTTAATCCTCCCAACCTATGGGACAAACCTACTTTAACCACTATTCAATCTTCTTCTTAAGTAAATCAAAAAATAAAATTAAGTAGGCCAATACTGCATTTCCATATATTTGTATCTTTCACATGTATGCTTCGTGTCTTACATGCATTTATATGTATATTTCGTGTCTTATGTGTATTTATATATATACTTCATGTATTACATGTATTTATGTGTATAATCCATGTATCATGTGTATTCATATGTATGCTTCGTGTCTTATGCATATTTATATGTATGCTTCGTGTCTTACTTGTATTTATGTGAATGATTCGTGTATTATGTGTATTTATGTGTATGATTCATATCTTACATATATCTATATATTTTCTTCATGCCTAATGTGTCTTCAACAAAACTAAAAATTTACCTTATTTAAAATTAAATTATTATTAGTCTCCAAATGCAACAATGAAGAGTTGTAACTATTGAAGTGAAAAGGTGCGACTCCCTCAAACTTGAGATATAAAAGGGAGAACATTTTATTTGAGGAAGATGTCCATAACATCATTGAAGAATTTAATTGAGAATAGAACCTTAAGTGATTTCACAAGTAAATTAAATTACGTTCTCAAGTATAGTGATGATGTGAGAAAGGATGTGACTCCTAATATGAAAAGATGTGGCTCCTAATGTGAAAGGTTGTGACCCTTCAAATGTCTAAGATTGCGATTCCATCAACAATAAGATATAAAAGGGGAATCATTTCCATGCAAAGAAACCATCAAAAGGGAATAAATTAGTCAATCAATTTAGAAGTAAATTATTATTCTCAAAAGGCAACCATGAAGGGTGGTGACTCATTTATTGTGAAGGGAGTGACTCCAAAAAATGGATATTAAGGATAAATCAATAAGCAATCATCTTTCACCTATCCATCAAGAAACCAAGCAATCATCACTCGTCTATCCATCAAGAAATCAAGCAATCATCACTCATCTATTCATTAAGAAATCAAGCTATCATGATATCAAAAATATTCCCAAGGAAGGAACAAATAATCGTAACAACTCAACATAGTTAATCTAACGGTATAACTTAATTTTCAAAAAAGAAATGCACATATCACCATCACCAATTATCAAAAAAGTTTAGGCATAACTAATCTATAGAAAGATGAATTAAGATTATCTTACTTTCAAACTTTGAGATATAAGTGCACCGAGATATCATCTTGACCAAGGGTAGTCAATCTCTTAAAAACCAAACAATAACATTAAATTCCACAAAAATATTCCAAAACAATCTACATTGATTTACCCATAACACCCCATTTGAAGCATCATAAAGAAAATTATTATGAGCATGCCTAGTTGGAGTTAGAAATGGTAATAAAAACCTAAATTCAACCAAACTCTAATCTACCAAAATAACATTTTGAGAGATTGCTGTTACCAAATTTCACTTATAGCTCAATTAGGTAGAGTTGAGACAGTTGATTATTTTAAAAAGTGAAAGGTATACAAACAAATTTCTGCTATGCTTAAACCATTGCACAAAGTAGCTTTCAAATGAAATTTAGATTCATTATGCAAATGTTCTTTACAACACAAAAGATTCACATAAGTTTGCATAAAAAATTGCTGTTTTATTCAGTGTACATGAAGGAATGTTTGAATGTCCCACACAAGCTATGGGAATGAATGATTTAATACAACATAAAGGAAAGCTATATATCTGAAGATATGAAATAAAGGAAAACACATGGAAAGAGAATATGTCCATCATTTCCTATGGAAAAATCTTGTGTTGATTTTCTTTTTCTTCAACTCCTCCTTGTTCCTGATCTTTAGATGTACCTGCATCATGATGGAAAGTTTTGGTTAGAGCTTCAGATATAAACTCTAACCATATGTCCTACCAACAAAAATATAACCTTCATTCAAGATGCATTAAATCGGTTATCAATTGTCACATGTATCAAGAGAGCTTGAAAGTCAAATCATCAGGAAGAGCATTGAGCTTCATTGTTTTATCTAACTTGTTTGTTCACTGTACAGGTACAAGTTCATTTATCATTTCATGATTCATCTTGTTTGACATCACAACATGTGGAGGGAATTGGGCTCCCACAAGGTTTGAGCCCAACATGCTAAAAGCTACTGTCATTAATGCATAGGTATTCAATTTGGAGTCACTATTTATAGGAGCACTATCAAAAGAATGCAAATAATGACAGTAGATAGTTACTAGAGCCAAGAAAGGGTTCATCAAAACTTGGAGCAGCCAAAGAAGAGGTAAAGTTTCAACATAATAGATAGTTTTATATTAGATGAGAAATTCCCTAGCTCTGGTAACTATCTACTGTCAAAATGATGCCTTGACATTTCAAGAATACACAATAGATTTGTGATAGTCACTATTTATAGTAAAGGCAGTCAATACACAATGAAAGGACAACATACAATACAAGGACAAGTTGCTACCTACAAAGAAACATTATTTAGTCATATTGAGCAAGAGGAGTAGTGATCAAATATTTTTATTATATAAGATCAATCATTATCAAGGATAGACCTAATACAAGATGAACACAAACTCCATTCCAAAGGTTAACCATCCATGGCTATGACATCATCAGTAGAAACAACCATTAAACAATAAATTCATTGATTCCTTTGACCATGTTATTAAACAATCCATGGAAGGATAAATTTACAGCATATGTATGGAAGGTATGGATGAGAAAAGACAACATTCTGTGCATAATATGTGATTTTTAGAATGCATGATGAAGAAGTCACATATTAGCAATACTCTAGAAGTAAAATTTTACATGCATAGTTACAAAACAAACAAAAGACTACTTTCCAGAAAGTAACCATAGAAAAAATTTATCTTGTAAAGATGGTGGTTGCTTATATCCTTTCATGAGCAATGTGAGTGAAGACAAGTGCAAGGCATATCAATGATAGTCAAATCCATGTTGATGGTAGTCATAGTGGGGCAGTCAGAATAGTGTTCTTCAAGGAAAAAACAATAAAATTTACATGGAAGACAGTGTTAAAGTTGAAGGAATAGTCTAAAGTAGATGAAAATTAGAAGTGGTATAAAAGTATACATTTTGCATATTTATATCTATATAGGCCCATCATACTACATAAATCTTATCCAAGATGTTATCAATAGCCTTATGGTTATTTTAATAGTCTCAAATTTGTCTAATAGTCTACAAGGCAACTGGTTAATATGAGAGTATGTTGAGGTTGGTTTGAGCCATAGGGGTAGATGGGTCTTTGCAAAGTAAGACAAAACAATAAAGCCAAGCAAGACAAGGAGGTGTGAAAGGTTAAAAGAACATAAATTCCAAGATTGGAGTGGATGGTCCATTTTTCATTTTTTCCATTGCTCATAGTTGGTAATGAATAAAAAAGATGCTTACAAAGACTATGAGGGGGAACCAGTTAGTTTAAGGTTTCTTTTACCCTTGGTGCCATGTAAGGTTCGAACCCAAAAATCCAAACTTCGAAACTTCAAGCTGGGGTTTATGGTGAAAGCAAACCCTCAAATATCCGCAAAGAGATGCAACTCCAGGAAAGGGAAGAGAATGTAAAAGTAAAACCATCAATAGGAAAATGATTTCTGTTTGAAAACCTTGCAAAATATAAAGAAGCAAAGGAACTGTGTCATTTGTTGGCAGTGAATAGAAAGCTTTCATTGTAAAGTTTGAGCATAAATAGGAAAAAATGCAGATACAATGAAGCCGCGACCAAAAAAATGGTAGTGAAAATACAAAGTGCTTTTAGGTGAAGCCACGACCAGAAAAATGAAATATTCAAAACAAAGACCAAATGTATGAGAATAAGTAGAGATTGGCAAGCTTCTTTCAACTTTTTTCTGTGTAAAAAAAAAACAAACAAAAATTGCTCCTCTTTTGTAAAAGATGAAAGAATAAAGCTCTTAACAACATGGCCTCCAACATAAATTCTCCATAGAAACTCCTAGAAGACAAACAAAAAAGCTTCACTTCACCCTAGCATGGTGGCAGACAATCTTGAAGAAAAAGATAGAATGCAAAATGAAATGACAAAGCAAAATAGCCGCAGGTTTTGCTATTAGGGTTTCTTTTACCCTAAGTCAACCAACTTTATTTAGGTGGATTTTTTGACTTTAATTTAAATATTTTTGTACAAGGCTAATATGTTAGGTTATCCTTATGAGTTTTGCAAAATTGTATGCAAAGTGCAACTAAAACTTAGACATCGATTACTCAATCAATTCTTGCATAAATTGAAATCAACTAACAAATTTAAACAAATATTAGAGCAATCAATTATTAAATGCTTTAATAGATGTCATGTAGATGTGGAATAGGAAACCCATAACACATATTAAAGTAACTCTTAATTGATTACTTTAATATCTATTTAGATTGATTAACTTCACTTCAAATCATCCAGAATCGATTGAGTGTAACTGAGGAGTTTTTGTCCCGATTTCTAGTCAATTGGAGTAATTTTGAGTTCCACTTGGGTCAAACTAATTGTAAGGGGAAGTTTCAAGCTATTTTTACTTAATTTACATCAGTTTTGGCTCCTCTTTTTATCGCTTTTCTCTTTTGCTTGTAAGAGGCATTTGAAGAGATATTTGAGGTGCAGTTAACTGCAGTTCCACCTTTCTACACTTGGAGTTTCTCTTCTTAGCTCTTGGAGCTATTTTATTGTATAAAGGAAAAGACTTAGTCTTTTTTCCCCAGTTCTTGCTTTCTTTCCTTCTCTTACACATTGAGAGAGGCTGAAAGTTTTGTAGCTCAGGCTTATTATTCATTTATGATACAGTAGCAGGTTACTTTCATGTTTTTTTACAGTGTTTCCTTCCATCTTTTAGGACTATCAAGTTGCCTTCTCGATTTTAGGTCTTTTGTAATATCTTGAATGATTTGATGCAAAGTTATTGTGTTTTGATAAAACCTTTAAGTTTTTGTCTCATTCTTTCATTACATATACACAAAAGTACTTAACCATCACAGGTTGTAAATTGTACATTTGTCTTATTTTTCATTCTGAGTTGTGAAAACATTGTTTTCCTTCAAAGAATCATATATTGTAGGCCTCTTTATGAATTACTTATGTGATTTGATTGCAAAAATTGAGCTGTGTAAAAAGGGTTTCATTGAGAGATAGTTGTGAGTCAATTTTTGCATATTAGTTTCATTATCAGTACATCACCTCCTAGATTTAATTTTCCATTTCAAATAAGTTATCCTTCTTCCTTATTCCCATAAAATTCAATAGTTTCTAGGAGATCTAAAGGGGAACCAACCCACAATATGGAGACTCATCTTTGTCATGAGTAGCCCATAGGATTGAAGGTGTTTCCATGTTTCATGAGATTGCTCAACATTTAAACTTAGCATCTGGGTGCAATCTCCATTCCAACAACTATAATGAAGACAACTCAATTATTTAGGAACCCACAAATACAAAATTTTGACTCTTAGAGAGACCTAGGAGAAATGCTAGAAAGAACCATGGACACTATAAATTAAAGTTTGTGTTTTGAGATTTGTCAGGAGGATATATTCATCAAGCTTCATTGAGTAGGAACACATTTGTTCTATTCATTTTAGGAAAATATCATAATGCACAATCAAATCAATAACCCATATGATCTATCCCACACTCATAGAGACAATGGCAATGCATAGATCAACCTTGTAACCTACAAAATTGATCTAGTAAACTTGTCTTATGATCCAAATTTACTTCTATATGTAATATCTAGAGTAGATCACTTCATCCGAAGGTCTTCTTCTCCTAAGTCTTTTCCTTGATCAAAGTAACTCCACATTCATGATTAAAGATGAAGGACATTAATATTAGGCACCTTATATAAACTTGATACAAATCAAATTACACCCAAAATTGTTACATAAGTCTATGATAAGTTACATTATGGGCCCATAACCCACAAATCCTGAGATCACTCTCACCTTTCAAACTTTGGGATAATTGATATTACTTAAATGAATCAGGTGAAATAAAACAATACTTTCCCAAGATATGAAAATAAATTTAGTACCAAACATGGGGATATGTCAAAGAGGAGTGATAACCTCCAATTGATTTGGAAGATGGGACAAGAATTGGATATTGGGGTGAAATTATAAATTTAAGTCCTTCTATTGCTTTCCAGGAATGCTAAACTATTTTACATCTTTCATTTTATTGACCTGATCAATTCAATAAATTTGTACTTAAGTATTATCTAGGAAATATATACTTAGAAGGTTATAACATGTCATTAATTACCTATGGGTATGACAGATGTTTGACTAGGTTGAGTGTTACAAAAACCCTATAAGCTATTTTATATTACATCCTCATTAGAAACAAACTTACCTCAAACTTTGCTTGAATGTTTACACAAATAAAACATACTTTATCTAAGGGAAGTTGGCACTCAAACATCTAGATTCTTTACACAAATGCAAAAGTGGTTTTGTACAAAGGAGTGGGATCTTGATATTCACAAAATTCCCATAATCCATCATGATTTTGGATTTCAACAAGAGGTAATGAAGAATTTGTATCATTTCCTAGGATCTTTGTCGTAAGGAAATGATAGAAAACTTGTCTTAAATAACAGGTCTTGCCAACTCTTGGTTATTTTGTTGAGAGTTATTGACAAAAAAATATCCTAGTTCAAAATTGCAACTTGAGGTAATATCAGAGTTGCACAACAGAAGATAATTACATCTCAAGGAAGAGTTAAGGATTAAAAATCTCCAAGGTTTGGTTTGGGACCCTTATAAAATATTTGGTTAACAATATTAAAACCATCATTGCTTGAGGACAAGCAATATTGGGAAAGGTGAACTGTTATGCTCCCACCATGATCAAACTGCAACACTAAAGTATAAAAACCAAAGAAAATAAATAAATAAAATAAATAACAATATTAGCTATTATGAGCAACCAACCTCCTCATATAAACAACCCTATTTTAGCATTCTATTGTATGGCTTGCCAAGAAGGAAATACTTGTGTTTTGTTAACATACTAATAAACTCATTCTTAGTTGACTTCCCTGTTAGCGCTCAAACAAATTGAAATAAAATACTGTATAACATGTGATAAATTGCTAATTCAAGACAAACATTGGAGAATATTTAATAAATTAAATAAGAATGTTTATTTTATAATTTGAAGACTGATTGTTGGCTGACCTATTACTAAGTGAAATAAATTATAGACAAGGTCAACCCCTTAATGGTGTGCCTACTTTGAAAAGGCATGGAAATTAAATGCTGCCACCCTTTGGAAAAAGTCGTCCCTCATGATGAGATGCCTCCTTTTTGAAGAAGCACATTAGATGCTATTTAAGGAGGATGAAGATGCGAGTTTTAAGGCCGAAAGAAAGAAACATTTTTTGAGTATAGAAGCAGATCGAGAAGATCAAAAATAAAAGTCTGCGTTTAGAAAAGCAACATCTATTGGTATAATAAGTGATTGGTATGCCTTTAATTATATATGCATTTAATATATAATGTTTGAAGGCATATAAATATATGTATAAGTACTTTCATAATGAGTAATATGTATTAAGGGAGATATGTTATGTCTAAATGAGTAAATAAGGAAAAATAGTGAAATTATTTATATTATTACAATTTACATCAATTCCTTTAAGCAACCATATGTAAGGATGGCAAGGAGACATATTAAACCTGGGAAATATGAGAATTATCTTGGTTGGATGTTCCCAAAGGGATTGTCTTAGTTGGATGTCCCTAAAATGAAAGGAATTGTCTTGGTTGGATGTTCCTAAAGGAATTGTATTAGTTGGATGTTCCTAAAGGGATTGTCTTGGTTGGATGTTCCTCTTCTAGCACCCTATCATGTGTTTCTCACCCATCCCTACCATGATTGGTTATTGGAAATGAGTCTATAGATTAGATTCAAGTTTAAGTTGTTATTCATTATTTCATAAATGTTAATAGTTCATTTATTCTTAAGTTCAATATCTATAATTTAATAAGGAATATTATTTTTAAATTTTTTTTATGTTATGTAATTGTCACCTATGGTAAATTTAGGCATACTCCAAGTAGGGGAAATTTTAGAAACCAACAAATCTCTATCTATTTTGGATGAAAAAAAGACTGAAAAATCCTTGAGCAAAAGAAAAAACTCTGTTGTACCTAATACCAAAGGCCACCATGTAATCCTAACCCACTTAGTCAACTCCTATAGATTTGGAAATAAATTATTAATCTTGTAGATAAGAGCCATTTCCTCATAGTTCATTCCCTAAAGGTTTCCCTTATTATCATTTAGCTCTACTAGCACTATTTTTGTAACCAATTTCACCCTATTTCTAGAGGATATACTCCATCTAGGTGCTTTAATATCCTACAACTTCCCATCATTATCTCTTATAGCCATCATATAATATTTTATTGTATGGTGCCCCTCAAAGGTAATTACCTAATTGTCATTACTCAAGTTGTCTCGACTCCACACAACCTTGTACTTCAATGAAAAATTGATACCCTTACAATGTAGCGACATATCCATTGCATTATCCCTACGAACCATTAGAAACATCATAGAACTATGAAAAAATACAACTAGAAAAGAAAAGATAGACATAGGAGCTTCACCTTTGAATCACTTTATAAGGTACACATTTCCATATACTGTAAGACAACATTTAAGTAGCTAGACAAAGCTCAAATAAATATAGTTTTTAATGGAGAACATATTGCAATGGTTTATGGGACCTTTGGTTAGAAAGGAATAAGAGGTTATTTAGGGTAGAAGGAGTGCAATGGGATAGGTGCTGGTCAAAATTTGAAATGGCTATATCCTCATGTTTGAAAAATAATTTAGGGAAAATTTAGAATTACCTATTGGATAAGAAAAAATGGATCCTTTGGGAAATTGAAATTCCTAAGAGCCTTGAAAAAAAGGTTAATAGGGAAGGATAAAATTTTGAAAGAATAAATAGTTAAGGAGGGAAATAATGAGAACAAGAAGTTTGTCAAGGGTGGTTCCTTCTTAGGGAACAAAATCACTGCGAAGTGGAATTTTTATCTTTATTAGAAGGAATGTAGATGTCAAAAGGGTTGGGATGTAAGCCTTAGAAGTAGAAGGTGATTTGAAAGTGGTTATAAATGGCTATATTAAAGGGTAAGAAAAAAATTGGAAGTTAACTTGCATCTCAAAAGAAGTGTAGGTATTAAAGATTGAATCTTAGTTCTAAAAATATTGCTTTAGCAAAAACAAAAAACTTGTAGATAATTTGGAAAATAAAGGGATAAAGTAGCTTCCTTTTACAACCAGGGTTAGTTCAGTTCACTCAAAATGGTAGATACAATATTTTCTTATGAAATATTAACTAGCATTCACCTCTCCTTCAAAATTTTTATTCATTCTTAGGAATAATTATTATAATTTGAAGTATAAAGGAAAGATTAATATACTGTGAGTTTATGAAGTACTTTAGGTGAGGTGGTGATTTTATTCAGTCCAAGATGATTTGTATCAAATAGCAGTACAATTGTGAGCTAATAGTATAAAATTTGATAGCATATTGTTTGTATTTTAAATGCGCCTTGGGGATTAGGATATTGGAATGCATTACAAAATTTATATTACACAACAGTCATGAAGAGGTGAAGTAGTAGATCATGATTGAAGAGAGAGAGAGAGAGTTAGTGATGAGTAGTTAGGAAAAATAGTAAATATCTTAGATGCAGACACTTTGTTCTTCATCAAGAATAATTTATTGGGAGGGGAAGCAATTAGAGGTATGAGTATGAAAAACTTGAAGGAATCAATAATAGCTAGCACAATGTAGTTTATGCTTCATTTTTCTACTTATTTTTTAATGAATATATGATTTTTTACTAATTCTAGTCAAAGTGGACACATCTTGAAAACCAAAAAATTGAGCATTCTCCCCCCTAATTTTTTTGAAAATTGATTGAAAGTCATTTTTTTGAATATGTATAGAATGGAGTCTAGTTTCTAAAAATGTAATTTATTTGAAATTTTGACAAATGATTAAAAAATGATGTAAATAATACCACACATTGGTTTTTGATAAAAAACAGATACACTAACAAAATAAATTAAAGATGAAAACCTTAACATACTCAAAACGTGAAAAAATTACATGGTTAGATAGATAAGAGATAGCTTAATATTATTATGGTATTTTTTGACTTGACATTGAAACATGCACAAACCTAATGGGGAGCACACTCAAGATTATGTCATTTTTTTTACTATTTCCAAAAACATGTATTTGGACATTGAAGTCACTCCAAACCTTTGGGTTGGAAGCCCAAGGAAAATCTAATCCAAAAGTTTCAAAATTTCTAAAGCAAAAGATAACACACTCATATGGACATTTACTTTCTTATACTTTAAGATATATTTCATGTATATAGTTTTAGGATGTTTGAGAATGGTTTTGGATCTCTAGGAATGATAATGTAGATTCTAGTTTTTGGAAGGTCTTATAATTTCCACATACTTTTTTAGTAATTAGCAGGTCAAACTTCAATAATCAGTAGGCTCCCATCATCTTGCTCTCTCCCCCTATCTCCATCCCTTTCTCTATCTCTCTCCCCATATCTCAAGATCTACCTCTTTTTCCTCTCTCTTGCTCTCTCCTTCCCTCTCTCTCTCTCTCCTACCTCTCACTCCCTCCCTCTCCTTCCCTCCCTCCCCCCTCTCTCTTTTTTCTCTCTCCCTCTCTCCCTCTCTCCTTCCCTCTCTACTTCTCTCTATCTCCCCTCTCCCGCTCTCTACCTACCTGTGAGATTTGATAACTAGCATACCAAGAATCTAATGAATGAAGGAAAGCAAAAATAGAAATATGAGGAAGAATAAACTGTATTCCTCTCAATAATGCAAAGCTATATTCAGCTTGAGAAGTGAGAATTACAAAGGAAATTCCTTGGTTATATAGGCCAAGGGGAGAGATAGATGCAACTAGATTATGACAAGTGTTGGCATCCTATAAGGTGTGACAACTCATGTCATTAAAGGCTCAACCACCTTATCCCTATGTAAAGTTAAGCTAGTGTGAAGAGGACTTTAGTGGAGAACTAGCTAAGAATGAACTAGTTAGAAAAAGTACCCTTTTTCACACTAACACCCCCCCTTAAGTGAAACTTAGGGAGAAGTATACAATACAAATATGTAAATATGGGTCTCGGCTACTAGGCCTAATGAGATACACATGCACATAATAACCTCTCAATGATAAAGAAGGAGAAAACCCAGTGGGAAAAAACTCCTGCCCATGAGAGGGTAAATGAAGAAGGTCTAAGTGACCCCCTAGAAGAGATGTGTCTCACCCCTAAGAGAGACCGAAGATGAACATACTTGATCTCAGTGAAGGGTTTGGTGAATATATCTGCAACTTGATCTACTATAGGATAGTATCACAAATCAATGACCTGCTCTTGAATCATCTCCCGAAGAAAATACATATGGATCTCGATGTGTTTGGTGCGTTGATGATGGACTGGGTTCTTTGAGATTTGGATGGAACTCTGGTTGTCACAATAGATGACTGATGGCTTGTGAAAGGTGATTCCAAGTTTAGTGAGGATATTCTGAAGCCAAATAGCCTCAGTGGTAGCATTGACAGCCTCCTGATACTCAGCCTTAGTTGAAGAAAGAGCAATGGCATGCTGTTTCTTGCTCTGCCAACAAATGGGGCCAAAACCATAGTGAAAATTGTAGCTGGATGTGGACTTTTTGATCACCAATATCACTAGCCCAATCAAAATCTATGTATCCCAGTAAGTCTGAACTTGTTCCTGCTGCATAGTGAATCCCATACTGATGAGTGCCCTAGATGTAGTGTAAGATGCGTTTGGAAGCTTTCCAATGAAGCTCATGTGGTTCTGTCATGAATCATGAAACAATGCCAACTGCAAAGAAAATGTCAGGGAGAGTATGATTCAAGTAGATGAGGCTACCAACAAGTTGACGATACAGAGTAGCATCAACTAGGGGTGTGGAACATTTGGCCTCAAGCTTAACTCCAGACAGAAAGGGAGTTGATGCAGGCTTACAATCAACCATATGAAAACGTGACAAAAGATCAAGAGCATACTTGGGCTGTGCAAGTGAGATCTTGGAAGAGGATTGAGTGATCTCAATCCCGAGAAAGTAGTGCAAGAGACCCAAGTTAGTCATGGAAAATTTGTCATGTAAAGTAGTCTTGACAGTCAAGATGATGGATGAAGTGCTCCCAGTGACAATCAAGCCATCAACATAGAGAGCCAAGAAGAGAAGAGCATCCTCTTGCAACAAGATGTAGATATTTGGATCATAGTGGCATCTAGAGACCCAGTGGAAAGAAGAAAGGAGTCCATTTTGGCATACCAAGCTTGTGGAGCTTGTTTGAGGCCATAGAGAGACTTTTTAAGTTTACAAAACAATGAAGAATCTTAAATGAATCCTTGTGGTTGCTCCATGTAAAGTTCATGTAGATCTCCATGAAGGAATGCACTCTTCACATCCATTTGATGTACAACCCAACCATGTGCTGTAGAAATAGCAAGTAGCAAGCGAATGGAGTTCATTTTTGCAACAGGGGAAAAGGTCTCAGTGTAGTCAATACCTGGTACTTGAGAGAAACCTCTGGCCACAAGTCATGCTCTATACTTGTCAACTGAGCCATCTGCTACAAATTTGGTTCAATAGATCCACTTACACCAAACCAAATTTCTTCCTTGAGGAAGTGGAACAAGATCCCATGTTTTATTCTGCATTAAAAAGTTGTACTCTTCCTCCATTGCGAAATCCTACTCAACAATACCAGATGCTTCACGAAATGACTGTGGATTTGAAGCTATGGCAATGTACGAATGTGGAATGTCGTGATGTTGTGACCGAGTCCTCCTTGTATTTGAAGGACCCCCAACAAGATTTCCTGTAGATTCAAGTGTTTGGCAAGCCCAACGAGGCATGGTAGGGGATGGAGGAGATTCTGAACTCTTTGAAGAGGAAGATGAAATCTCATGATCAACTTGATGACTAGAGGAAGCTTGAGGAAAATCCTCAATGTTAGAATCCTCTAAATACATTGTGGAGGGAGGAAGAGTAGAGGTTGAGCTTGAAGAGCTTTCCTCAAAATGCACACTACGCTCAATGAAGAGCTCATGTGTTGTAGGATCCATCAGCCAATATCCTTTAACACCATCAGGGTAACCAACAAAGATACAAGGCCGAATTTGAGGTTCCAAGGCCTTGCACTTCTTTGAAGGAATATGTGCCCATGCTAGGGAGCTAAAAACTCTAAAGTGCCCCACAACAGGTTTCCTACCACACCAAGCTTTGAAGGGAGTGATGCCCTTTAATGCCTTATGTGGAACTCTATTCTGAATGTGAGTAGAACAGTTGATAGCTTCTGGTCAATATGAAGGTGCAAGGGAGCAAGAATGGATCAGACAACCAACCATCTCTTTTAGGGACCTATTTTTCCTCTCAACTACACCATTTTGTTGCGGTGTCTAGGCAACAGTATGTTGAAGATCAATCCCTTCAAGAGTACAAAATTGCTCAAATCGATGCTTCACATTTTCTCTGCCATTATTAGTGCAATTTTTTTTGACACACTTTCCATATTGCTTCTCAACACGAGCCTTAAACTCTTGAAATCTATCAAAGACTTCTCCTTTGTTTCAAAGAAAGTAGACCCATGTGTATTTGGAATAGTCATCAATGAAGGTGAGCAAATAATGAGCCTTACTAAAGGACAATGATGGAAAAGGACTTGCCAAGTCACTATGAACCAATTCAAGGACTTATGAAGCCCTCCAAGCCTTCCCTTTGTCAAACTTCTCTTTAGGATGTTTCCCCAAGGCACAACCTAAACATACACCATCTGAAAAATTGATTTGAGGAAGACCCGTGACCATATTTTGTTTGCTAAGTTGCTGAAGATAACGGTTGTTGAGATGGCCAAACCGCTTGTGCCATAGTTTTCTCATAGCATTTGAATGGGTGAGCATTGTAGTTGAAAGTGAATCAGGTACAAAATGAGAGAAAGCATATAGGTGAGACTCATGATTGGCCTTACCAACTGCAAGGAGTGCATTATCTTCAAGATTTTTGATGCTGATAGAATCTAGAGTGAATTAAACTTTTCTACCATTCTGAGTGATTTGGTAGACACAGAGAAGGTTGGCTGACAGATCAGGCACGCAGAGGACATCCTCAAAGGTACCATTTCCAGTATCAATTGAACCTTTCCCAATTACATCCACTAGAGAATCATCCCTGATGAGAATGTGGGGCACAAAACAAGGCTCCAACAAAGAAAACTGTTCTTTCATAGAACCCATGTGATGTGATGCACCCAAGTTAAGAATCCACTCTTTTGAAGAATTAGTAATAGCAACAAGTGCATGTGCTTTCCCTTTACCTGATTTGGAAGGAGTAGAGGATTGCTGACCAACAGAAGAAGGTGGATTAATGTTGTTCCTTTTAAGAAGATGCTTTAACTCATCGATCTGCTTCTTACGACAAGAATGTTCCTCATGACTAGGTTTTTTGCAGTAGCTACAAGTTGGCCGCTCCTTTTGAAAATTCCCCTTTGAAGAGGACTTGGAGTAAACTTTTGTTGTTGAAGATGATTGTGCTTGATCTCTTTGTGACTTCTTGAATTGCTTTTGTTTGTTGTCAGGTTTCCTTGATTCTTTTTGACCCTTTGGTTGACCAGCCATCAAAGCTTGTGAATGTGAAGGCTTGAGAAGACCCATTGAAAGAATCTTACCTTGTTCTTACATTAACATTTCAAAAAATGAAGCAAAAGAAGGTGTAGTAAATGTGGATCCCATTGTCAACCTATGAGTATGAAAGCTAGAAACAAAAGCTGCAAATTCAGGTCCAAGTTTATTTAGAGTGTTATAGACAAGCTAAATGTCTTTCTTCTCTAAGGCACATGATTTACATTGTGCTCTAAGGTCATTGGCATTTGTTACATAATCCTGGATGTTACCAAATGACTTCAGATCAAGACCCATTAGTTTGTTATCAATTTGGTAACCACAAACTTCATTAGTTGTACTATAGAGAGTTTTTGATTTTTCCCATACATCATGTGAATCTTTATAGTCTTGAATTTGAAACATTATATCAAGAGAAACTAAACTCCTTAGACAACCAAGAGCTTTCGTATGTTCAAACATACATAGTAGTTTTTCCTTATCATTTGTGGGTTTAGTTACCTTCTTCTCAACATAAGGTATATATCCTAGTTGCATTAAGGCGTTCCATGCATTTTGATGCCATGTGTTGTAGTTGTAGGGCGTGAGCAATGGAAACTTAAATGCACCCATAGTGAAGGAAAAAAAGAGAAAAAAGTATGAGAGAAGTTCAAGCACAAAGACAACAAGAGACCCCCCTTCTTTACTCAATCAAAGAACACCCCCATAGAAAAAAGATTTGGCACTTTATGTTTAGTGTAGTTACAGATTTTTGGATTTCAATGCTATTACAATTCCTCAAGAAATGAGCATATGCTGAAAGTATACGTTTGGTACATTTTCATACAAAATAAACAAAATCAATGCAAAGTACATGGAAAATCATGTACTTTCAAAAATAGAATCAACTCGATCCGAGGTTGTATGCAAAATTTATGCAACTTTGAAGTTTGTAAAATGAGAATCGTGAGGAGTCCTCCCTAAAAATCAGCAATTTCTAAAAAATCTGTGTGCCAAAATATGAAACTATCTTCACCAATGTGTAGAGCACAAAAAATTAGCCCAAATGAAAAAAATTGCATTGAAAACGGAGTTGTGGAACCTGAGTTATGAGCATTGAAAGTTGACCTTCAAAAATCAGTGCATCAACGGAGTGGGGGTGTAAAATCTTCAAATTTTTTTCACCAAATGTAGCATTCCACCAAATTAAATTAGCTGACCTCCAGTTTAGTTGTCTGCTAAAGGCTCCTCCAAATTTGGTGGCATTAGATTTTTATTACGACAAAATAAATGGACACACTTTTTTAAAAAGTTAGAATGATTAAAACTTTTAAAAAAGTCAAAAGAAAGGTGGGTGAGATTTTTTTTTTTTTATTTTTAACATAAAAATATTAAAAAAGAAAATTGTGGTGGAATTTAAAAAATAATATTTTTTAAAATATTGTAAAAATGTTAAAAACATATTAAAAAATAAAAAATATCAAAAAAATATTAAAAAAAATATAATTATGTGGGGGACCTTAGCCACCCCTACATTCCCACGTGAAGATTTTAAGAGCCTTTATAAAACGCTGGGCCCATAAAGGGGAGTGGGGACTTATGGGCCCACAAATTTATGTGGCATATGTCCCTAAGGTACCCACTTTCCCTTTTTGGGAATTTTTTAACAATTTTTTTCAAACCTTTTCAAACTTTTTAAAAAAGCTGCATTAAAAAGTTGCATTTATATCAAACATTTTAAAAAAGCATTTATTTTTTGAAAAGCTATATATTTTTTTTCCTAAAAAGTGCGTTGCTTTTTTTTTGAAATGTATGGATTTAATTTTTTTGTTGAATACTTAGATTTTGAATTTTTTTCTTTTTTTTTTATACAAACTCAACCAAAATTGACAAATTAATAGTCAATTTTAGTATTTTCGAACCTTTTGAGCGCGATGGCAGGGTCAGATTTGACCCAAAGTGCTCCGCAATTGTAGTTCTTTGCTGGATCTGGCAATAAACCTCCCACTTTAAATTGTTGTAGATCTGTCCTCCAGTGTCTATTTCAGGCAAAATAAGGGGCAAATCTGACAGTCTTAGCTACTCTAAACTCAATGGTGAGCTCAAAATCTCTCCGAACCCCCCAGAAATTGATATTTTTACACCTTTCTGATTCTCTAGATCATCTGAGGATGCAAGAGAAGAGCATACTCAGTTCTATTAAAAAAAACTCTACACTCTCAGATTTCCTAAAGGAATGCTAACCCACAACTCAAATTTGGCTTTGATACCATGTGAGATTTGCTAACTAGCCTACCAGGAATCTAATGATTGAAGGAAAACAAAACCAAAAATATGAGGAATACACTGTATTCCTCTCAAGAATGAAAAGTTATATTCAACTTGAGAAGTGAGAATTACAAAGGAAATGCCTTGGTTATATAGGCCAAGGGGAGAGATAGATGCAACTGGATTATGACAAGTGTTGGCATCCTATGAGGTGTGACAACTCATGTCATTAAAGGATCAACCACCTTATCCCTATATAAAGTTAAGCTAGTGTGAAGAGAACTTTAGTGGAGAACTAGCTAAGAATGAACTAGTTAGATAAAGTACCCTTTTCACACTAACACTACCTCTCCCTCCATCACTCCCTCTCACTCTCTCTACCTACCTATCTCTTTATTGTTATCTCCCTCACCTCTCTCCCCCTTCATACCTCTCTCTCTAATTCTCTCTATCTCTCCTCTCCCCTCTCTCTCTACACCTTTCTATCTCACCTCTCTCTCCCTCCCTACCTCTCCTTCCATCCCTCATTCCCTCTCTACTTCTCTCTATCTCTCCTCTCCATCTCTCTACCTACCCCTCTCTCCCTACCTCTCCCTCCTCCCCTATTTCTATCTTTCCTCTCCATCTATTTACCTACCTCTCCCTCCCTCCCTCTCTCTCTTTACCTATCCTTCCCTCTCTAATGATATTTATCTCCCCTTTCCTTCTCTCTACCTACCTCTCCCTCCATCACTCCCTACCACTCTCTCTTTACCTACCTCTCTCTCTACACCTCTCTATCTGACCTTTGTAGATTCCTCCCTACCTCTCCCTCCCTCCCTCCTTCCCTCTCTACTACTCTCTATCTCTCTTCTCCCTCCCTCTATCTCTCTCTCTCTCTCCCTAATTTTTTTTCATTATAAAGTTACATTTAAGAAGTGATTAGGAAGTCACTAAAAAAATTAGGTTATTTTGAGGACCTTCACAAGTGATCCATGGGTCCCCCTACCCTAGTACCAAATATGATGCAAAGTTTCTTTAGACATCTAAAAATTAATTTTCTATTTTCTATTTTCTATTTAATTTTTTATTAGATTTAGGGTTTCAATTATCTAATTTTATTTCTTCCACATGCATGTGATTCACTTTATTAATTTGTACTAGCTTCTCATAACATATTTATGTTTTCCCCTCAATTTTTTTTATACTTGAAGATACCTAGCATCAATGTGTCTTACATCTCTATCTCAACACTTGGTAAATATTAAAATGTGACTAGGTCATATTATATGACACTAAACTAGTTTCCCTACACTAGCACAAATGCTCTCACCCTAGTGCATCTGTGCCCCTACATAAACAATGGCACAATTTTTCACCTTAAAATTGTATAAAATTTTATTAATAACTCATATTTATAATTTTAAAAATAAGAAAAAGACAAAACACACATAAATAACCTCTTTTATTTTATTTTATTTGGTGAACCTAACATATTTTATTAGTTCTTTCATATGTTGTAAATTAGCTTTTTTATTTTCATAGCTTCTCTTGTTTCTTTTAGTTCATGCCCCATTTTCATTATTTATATAGAGATATAACCTACCCTTCTAGGATCACCCCTTTTCATAGTCTCCATCTCAATCCATTCATTACTAGCTTTTCCTCTATCTCCATTGATGAGATTATGCATTTATTCCTGATTATAAATAAATTTGACTAGGAAGCACAACTTGACCTCCAATAATGAATGAATATTGTATAAAAAATTTAGAAGATCAAGAATTCAATATATCCTAAGGGAACCACTATTCCATTTGATCTTCTTGATTATTTGGGAAACCTCATTCTCAAAAACCTTGTGAGATTAGAAGTCATGTAAAATATTGGTCATATTATGCATGCTTATGCTCCTTCCAATATTTTTGATATATTAAATCCAACTCATCCTTTATTACTTAGAACATTTCTCCTTTGGATTCTTCTCCATCATCCATTCCTACTTCCTCTCTTATTCCCCCTTCTTCCCATTTCCTTATTCAACCTAATATATAATCCTTTACTTTCTCATCTATACCTTTTCCATCCTTCACTCATCCTTTCATTTGTCCTCATTATCACTCACCTATATGTAATCTAACTTTATTCCTTCTTGTACCAATATGTTCATGGCTACTACTAATATTTCCCTTCCCACCATAGCCATGGTTCATACTCCTTTTCCTCCCCTACTCCTCATTAGACCCATTACTCTTATCCACCGCCACCTTCTTATCCTATGACCACACCATTTACTTTAATTTCTTATCCTCTTCATATCTTCCCCCATCACAACCTCCTCCTCATTTATTAATTGATTCTATCATTTCCCCATGTGTTGCACCACCTACAATAAATATAACAAATTATTGATACCTTATGTAATAACTCAAGAGAGGTGACCATGGACCTTTACCATAATTTCCTTTATCATTTGGAATTATAGCCTACCATTTCCCCCCCAAATTTAAGGCACCACATATCCCACTCTATGATGGAAAGGGAGGACCTAATTATTATTTAATATTTAGGGACAAATGAGGGTAGAGAACTTATGCCCTACACTTGTAGGGTGTAAGTGCTCTTTTTTAATTTTCATTATTTCTTAGAACGCTTGTCATAATTTTCTCATAAGGATCCTTTGAAGGAATAGAAATATCCAATCCACTATAAATATCCAATTCACTACATACATGTGTCATACTTTTCTCATAAATATTTTGATCAAATAATGTACACTATTAGGTGTTTGTGGATATCATTGGGTTGTTCTAATTATGCATTAATTTTTTTTGGATTGTGGTCTAATGCTCTATCGTACCATGAGTCAACTAATATTCATGTATTATTCATGATAGACATAGAATTAATCATAATACCAAGGAAATGACCAAAGACTCAAACACCAAAGGTATGTGAAGCAGAGAATACGAAGAAAAGGGAACAAATGAGATTACTTCATGAAAGTAAGAAATCAAATAGTATAAAAGAAGACATATCACCATTTCCAATTGAAGATGAACATGAAGCATCCAATCAAGGAATGAAAGAGAAGAATTTGGAGAAACAAATGAAATGAATGCAAAATGTTCGTGCTATGAGGAAATTGAATCCTGAAGTTGAGGGTACACCATATTTCCCATTTCAAGTTGAAGGTATGTCATCTTTCCTATCTTAAGTTGAAATTACATTATATTTTTCATATAAAGTTGAAGGTATGACATATTTCCCATCTCAAGTTAATATTAAAAAAATTCCAAATATTGAAGCATGTTTACCATTGAGAACACCTCCTAGAATTTTGCATAGAAATCCTGTTTTTAAAGAAATGTGAATAAAAATGGATTTTTTTTTTGAAAAGTTAAATAAAATTAGAAGATATCAATATTTTTTGAAATGATGAGAAATCTTAAATTTAGATCCATAATGAAGATTCTTGGCTTAAGAACACCAGATACTTCAAGTGAAAAAGATATTGTAAAAAATCTAATGAATGCATATGAAAGTGTGGGTTCCATCTCATGTGCCAAAGATAGTAATATCACACAACATGCAATTACATCAACTATAGTAAGTAATCAAACAAAGAAAGATCACCTAATAAAATCCAAGTCAAGCACTAAAAATAAGTAGAAAAACACTATTGAAAGCTGTTAGGAGGCATGAAAGAGTTGAGGACCCAAATAGAAATGAGTTATAGGAATTATTTGGTAGATTCCCACAAAAAATCTAAAATTATTGTTCAAGCCATGAATTCTCTAATTGATTTTTTTGGAAAAATAACATAAGGGTATCACAAAAGGCTCAAATTGATTGTCGAAATTGTGAGCCACATCCAAAACATCTTTTGGATATGAATCAAACAAAAATTTTCTTCAAATTTGTAGAGACATATCCTCAAATCAAAATTAGTCAAAGGTATTTTGAAATGGAAAATCCTTTTTATGTCAAAATAAATCACAAATGCATAACTTGTTGTAGAGTACATATTGAATTTTTTAATCGTTATAATGTTTACCAACATATATTTGTAAGTTTGAATACTAATGAGTTTTTTTAGGAGTGTATGATAAAGGATCCACCTAGATCTTCAAGAGATTTCATTTTGAGCATTTTATGTAAAATGTGGGTGGTCAATTATTCTAAAAGAAATCATGTTTTCATTGAACATGTGATAGTTATGGTGGATTGTAACGTTTGGAAAATTGTGTACATATGGAGTATACACATACAATTGGAAATGCAAAAGTAAGTTTTAGAAAATATAAGTCAATACAGTCTAAAGATAGTACAAAACTGGTGAGTAAAAATATAGCAGTGTATCAATTTATGTCTATTTTTGAGAGAATATAGTGTATGAGTATGTACAACATACCCATAGATCTTGATGGTTGTTCAAGTTATGTAAGGACACATTTATGCTTTGTACCATCATTTAAATTGTAGACTTTACAAAGAACTATAGCCTACAACCATAAAATGAGGTTCAATCACAATCTTACAATTCCACTTAGGTTGCTATATTTGTGCATATAGTATTAAAATTCATGCACTTGATAGTACAAAGGAAGACAAGAAGATATTGAGGGTGTATAATTTTTGAGTGATGATCACACATATTCTACAAAGTTTTTGTAAAATTTCTTTCAAATGTTCTACCATGATTTGGCTAGTAAGAACATGACATTTGGCCAACACATCATATGGTCAGATAATTATGCATCATAATTCAAGAACTCAGATGCTCTATTGGTTAAGTAGGATGCGTAATATGTGTGGTGTTCAATATATATGGATTTTTTTAAGGTCGAGCATGGAAAGGGGGAGCATGATGGTGCAAAATCATGTATTAAAAGAGCCTTAGCACGAGAAGAGTTGAAGTACAAAGATAGTGTAAAGTTGATTTATGCAACATCTATCATCAAATGGTGCAATATTACAATGGGTCCAAGTAACAAAGGTAAATCTACAATTCATATTTTTTTTGGGTTGGTAGATGAGCTAACATTTCAAAATATGAGGATTGTTGTACATTGACAAGATTAAGTGAGATTCACTATTTTAGAAGCTCAAATGTAGGTTCATGGACTATTCAGATGAGTTAGATGACATGATTTTTTCTCAATGTACATATCTTACTTGGGATGAGTGTGATTCAAAAGAGTGGATTGATGAATGATGTACAATAACTATAAGCCCACTTAAGACATATCAACTTCAAACAATACTATAAATCACATAGATGGAATCACCAATTGAATTTGACCACATATTAGATCTAGCTCTACTATGCATTATAGACGTATAATTTAATAAAGATCAATATTTTATCTTATTTTGTAGTATTTTTTTATTGTTGAATAAATTCATCTAATTAAATACACAAATCAATGCAAGCTATGCTTATGCCATTATTGTAGATGAAGACACTCAAGGAATGGATTATTATTTGTGTCATTGTGTTGAGGAAAAAAAGATATTGGAGGCCTCCATAATAGATGGAGAAGACATTGAGTATCCTACAAGATCAAGGATTGTAGTTAAACATGGATTAGAAAGTACCTAATGAAGAAGTCTGATGTGTGGTTGTTCTAACAATTTGACACACATAGGAAGATTATTCATTATTCTAACCTTGTTGTGGCATCAAAAGTTCAATTGGTCAAATATGGGGGTATACCATTGAATGAGAATTTGTGGAAAGTTAAAAAGTCTGACCATGAGATAATACTTGACACAATAAATAGTAGAGAAGATCCACATGGTTCGTTGGATTTAATTGGTTGAATGAATCTTAGCTTGTATATAGATTATAAGTAAGCTTTGTACTTTTTTATTTATTTGATTATACTATTGACTTCTTAAAATATAGGTTAGCAATGCCAAAAAAGATTCTATTTTATGGTCATTGATTTTAGGGTCTTGTTTTGATTGTTTGACAGTCCTATTCTCTTGATTGTAGATGAATGGAGGGTAATCAAGGTAAGGTGATGCTGATCTAGCCATGGGGATTCTTTAAGATCTTGAAATTTCATATTTATACCTTGTTGTACCTACAAATTTGAAGCTAGAAACGGTCAAGTTGATTGTAGTTGTAAAAAAATTGCATTAACAAGCTGATTTGTATATATGTACAATTGAAATACTTTATACTTTGTACTTAATGCAATAAAGAAATATTTTCTAAATGATTTTAGTTGACATAGTTGACTAAATGAGGTGTTTTTACTTCATTGCAATCCATTCTTACAAAAATGTTCTTATATAACCACTAAGTGCTTCAAAACATGATAAGATGTTTATTTGTCAACTCACATAATACAAACACGAGGAACAAGAGCTAATCAAACAAAATGGATAGTCAAAAATTCCTATATGATTTCATTTGTTCTACTCATTATTACGTGTTGTATAGAAGAATGCTATGAAGGAAATCTTCTTCAAGTCAAAGAGCTACCAAAAAAGTGTGAATAGAATGTAATAAATGAAGGGTAAATGAAAAGTAAGTGAGAATAAGTGAAATGGTCCTAAAACACAGCTAAGAGATTGAACCCCAAAAAAAGTACAAAAATATAAGATAGAGATTAAGAATTATAATTTTTTTTACCTTACATTGTATTATTGGCACCTAAACCATAAGGTGAAAAGTATGTAGGGTAAACCCAAAAATTATCTTGATCATAATCCTGTATGTATTTTGGAATGTGTGACTCAATGTATATATAGTCAAAAAATTAATTTGAGAAATTTATTCATGATAGTTTTTTATATTATTAGAGAGGGATTCCTTGCATCCTACACGATTTTAGTATAGTCTCTTAAGAGCCCTAAGAGATTTTTTTTCTTTCTAAACTATGACATAGTAGTTATCAAAGCTCATGGCACCTAGGAATATTTTGTCTAGACCTATGGGCTAGATATGGGGTCCCTCCATATTAACCTCTCCTAATTTTGGCCATCTCCACACCATTTGACCATTCCAAAAATGAATACATTCTTCCAAAAAGTGTCATTTGAGAGAAATACAAATATGGAAACAAAAGTATATTTCATTTCATGTGTGGTGGAGCCAAACTGACTACACCAACATGTTTGAGTGGATGGGTGAATGCTAACAGAGAAGTATTTCATTCCTCTGATCACCCAATCCTTGTAGCCTATGCTATTCTGACACATTCTCTTAAGTGTTAGGATTTGGTGTTGTACACAATTACATAAGTTGTTATATTATAATGTTGTAATGTTGTAATTATTTAGTTGTGGTGCACCTAGGAGGTGTGTTTAACCACACTAGGCAATTATTTGGGGCCACTTGTAAGTTGTATTATAGTATTAGGTTATTATTTTATGTGTGGGAGATATAGGATAATAATTTAATATTTGGGGATAGTATTTAATAATGTGAAACTTAGTACCTAATATTAAATGAGGGGTCAATGGTTTTGTGGCACATGGTTTTATCTTACCACTTGGTTGTATTTGTGTGAGCTTGTGTCTATAAAAACAAACACATGTTTAGTGGTTAAGGTTGGATGGGTGAGTGGGCTGTCATTATAGAGTCTTTCTGAGGAGTGCATATGTGAAGCATGGCATGAGATATGTGTATTCATGATTGGATACATGGAGGATGCATTAAAGAGGCTTGATGCTTCAAAAGTATTCATTGTACCTCTATATGTGCATTTTTTTTTTAATAATAGATGGAGTATATAGATGTTTTTGGAGGTTGGATTTTTCCCTCTTGAGGGTTTTTCTAACATATATATGTGTTATCTTGTGGCTTGTCTATTTGATCTATGCATTAACATTATTTTTTAAGTTTTATGCACATTTTTCTCTCATGGGGTTATATAATAAATGGATTAAATAAATTGGATCTTGATACATTATTTCCTAACATTAAGATCCCTAAGAGAAAAAAACTGCCAAACTATGACAAAGTAGTTATTGGAGCTTATGGCACCTAGGAATGTTATGTCTTGACCTACAAGTGGATATGAGGTCCCTCTACAATACCGTATCTCAATTTTAGTCAACTTGACATTGTTTGATTATGCCAACAACAAATGCATTCTTGCAAAAAATATCATTTGAGAGTAGTTCAAACATAGAAATAAACATATCTTGTATTCTGTGCATGGTGGGGCCAAATAAATTACACCAACATGTCTGGGTGGGTGGATGAATGCTACAAGAGGAATCTATTCTTTTTTTGGGTCTCCCAAACCTTACATTCTATGCTATTCTGATGCAATCTCTTAAGATACCTATGAACAAAAAAATGCCAAACTATGATTGAGTAGTTTTTGGAGCTTGTGGAATCTACAAATGTTATGTCCAATACAAGTTTCCTAGGGTCAAGAGTTTCCAAGCTATATGAAACCCCAAAAATCTTGCAACCATGGAGAAGGGCATGAGAAAACCTAAAAATAATTGAACAAGGTAAATAAATTAGGATGTAGGGCTAAGATGGGAAACAAGGTAAAGAAATCAAAATGTAGGGATAAGATGAGAGATGAAACTACGATAAAAGTGATGCAAGGAGCTAGTTGTGTGATCAATTTTAAATGCACAATAAATGTAGATTAAAAAAAATCAAACACACCAATGCAACCTTATATTGAAGAAAAATAATTAAAAACTAGAGGAAACTCTTAATAACAACAGTTTCTTCAATGACGTCCCATTGTCCTCTATCTCCAGTGTTTTTGTTGATTCCAGCTTGCTCTCAAATCGTGTGCTAGGCTCAACAAATGGTCTTCCTAGAGAAAGAGATTGAAGATGAATGCATGCTATGCTAAGATATGATTAACATGCTATGAATGCTGTTAAAAGAAACTAGAATTACAAAATGCTATGAATGCTAAAGCTGATAATAACAATGCTAAAATGCTAATCGCCTGTCTCTAATGCATGTGTGTGTCCAATGCTTAGATTTGTAGGGGTATTTATAGAGTTTTCGAAATATTCTGATTGGCTGATGCGATCAACAGCTGTGAAAATTCCTGGCAGATTGAACAGTCAAAGATGGATAAGACCGGAGAGAAAAATAGAAGAAACTCAGAAAGCAAGATTTGTTTCCTTTTTCATGGAAGAGATAAGTTGAGATGATAAAAATCAGCTTTTTAGAGGATTTTGGAAAGATTTTTAAGAAGATATAGAATGAATTATAAATTCAATTATTTATTTATGAGGGACATGGGGATTTTTCTTATTTAAATAATCATTTAATTAAGATTTGAAGAATAATAAAAGATTTAATTATGATTTGAAAAAATATGGACATTTAATAAAGATATATATATTTTTTAAGGAAATGTCATGAAGATGAAATTAGTTAAATAAAATATTTAATTAATTAGAAGAAAGATTTGAATAGGAGAAAGGAAATATTTAAATTTAATTAAATAAAAAGACTTAATTAAATTCAAAAAGTGATAATTAATTAAAATAAATAAAGGGTATTTATTTAATTAATCAAGTAGACATATGAATGTGAAATAATTAAATAAAGTGAATTTATTTAATTACGGTGGAAGAATAAAGTGAATGAACAATATAATTAAATTAATTAAATTTAATCATATGCAGAGGACTTTTAGAGAGATTAATTAAATAATAATATTTAATTAAATGCTAGGATTAATTAGACATGACCAATTTTATGTATATATATTTTGCCCCTCTTTGAAGTGATGTGTGAAATGCATTGCTTCAAAGAAAATATTCCTGCTTTTGAAATTTGCTGCGTTTGATTTTGCCCCTGATCAAATTTTTTAACTGATATGCCCCTGATTAAAAAAAAACATGCCTAATATGCCTTTTGATTTGAATCTAATATGCGGCTGATATTGATGATGCCCCCTTGGGAGGTAAATCACTGATGATGAGAAAAATGT